>MDKH01133809.1:0-11249 GCA_005239495.1 Nicotiana undulata | reverse complement strand
TCGGGGTTCGGACCAAATTACGTTTACCCATTCACCCACGAACCCAGATATGCTATTAGTTTTAAAATCCGACGTTAATTTGATATAAAAATTCGATTTTTACAAAACTCCCTAATTTTACCCAAATCCTAGATTTTTACCATGAAAATTCTTTGTTTTTGCTTTAAAAGTGATGCAATATAGTAAGGAATTGAAATAACAAGGTTTGGAATTGATCACCTATGAGTTGGGGATGAAGATTGTTGAGGAAAAATCGTTTCTTAGAGCTGGAACTCGAAATTTTGGTGAAGAAAGTGTTTTGTCCGCTCTTTAACAGGTATTTATATTTGTTGGGATGGGCAACTGTGCAATCGCGGATAAAGAGGTGCGATCGCACAGTGTAAGGGATTTTTTTTTTGGTCAGTGCTATCGCAGGGGGATGAGTGCAATCGCACTGGGTAAGGGAAATTTGAGTTGTGCTATTGCGGGAGAATGAGTGCAATAGCACAGAACAAATTTGGCCCCTCTGAGCTTGCATTGTGCTATTGCAGGAGAATGAGTGCAATAGCACAGAACAAATTTGGCCCCTCTGAGCTTGCAATGTGTTATTGCGGAAGAATGAGTGCAATAGCACAGAACAAATTTGGGGACCCTAAGCTTGCACTGTGCGATCGCGGATAAAGCCATGCGATCGCACAGGGTTCCAAACAGGCCTTCTAAATTTACTCTGTGCTATCGCGGGCTTTCCTATGCGATCGGGACATCATTGTTGAGAGAAGGAACCCTAGAACTCGAATTCAAGGGGATTGAACTTCAAAAAGGTAATGTCTTCGCCTTCTAATTGATTCCAACATTGGATAATGATTATAGACTCTAGTTCATGAGTTATGTGTTGATAGGTTTGATAGAAAAGATGAAAGGCTATAGGTTTGGGTTGTTGATTGTTGATTGTTGATTATTGGTTAAGGGTGTTGTTTACCTTAGAGGTGATGAAGAATGATATTGATTATAACCATTTGAGACTTTAGAATTTATCTAGGAGCAAGAGAATGGGTTATTGGGTGTAGAAACACCATTAATAAGGGCTATGAAGCTTTATGCCACCAAGTGTTTAATCAAATGCCTAAGTGACTAAAACATGAGTATTATTGCTCACTTGGAATCCCTTTGACTTGTATTGATATAGATTAAAGTTGAAAGGGTTGGCGAATGTTGTATTATGCTCAAGAGCAGGAAGTTAAGGTATGTGAGGTTAACTCTCTATGTTTGGAAATGTTAATGATTCTCCCTACACTACGTTTCTTTTACCACGTTACCAATTGCCTCAGAAACATAGTTTAGCCTAGTTCCGTGAATAGTTGTAGAACTTCTATTCTCTAGCTTCATAACTCGTTCATGACTTTCATTTTGAACGTTGTGAGCTCAGTTCGTATTCAATATAGACTTGGGTTTGATGTCCCTGAGTCTTAGTATATCTTACTCAGCTTGTCATAAACAGTTGAAGTTTCAATTTTCATAATCAGTTCATGAATACATGTCTCAGTCTAGCTCTATTCAATATTCAAGTATCATGTAACTTAATATGGTTCAGTATTTCAGCATCATGTATTTCAATATGATTCTCAGTTCCTGAATGTTGAACACCTGTATTTGGGCCTGAGGCCGTAGTTTATGCTTTATGCATGTTTAGGCCTGAGGCCGTAGTTTATGCTTTATGCATGTTTGGGCCTGAGGCCGTAGTTTATGCTTTATGCATTTTTGGGCCTGAGGCCGTAGTTATGTATACGTATACTTGGGCCTGAGGCCGTAGCTTGTGCACATATATATTGAGCCCGAGGCCGTAGCTTATTCAGATAAACAGGTTGTTCATCATTTAGAAGAGGGAGTATTCATATCCTTACTTCCTTTGTTCAGTTCATTTATCAGTTATCAGCTATCAGTTCAGTTATCAGCTATCAGTTCAGTTATTAGTTATTAGTGATCATTTCAGTTATTAGCTCAGTTTCAGTTTCAACATTTATAGTTCTTTCTTTCAGTTGCTTTACATACCAGTGCAATTCAAATGTACTGACTTCCCTTTTGCCCGGAGCCTGTATCTCACGATACAGGTAATGATTTACAGGTTGACGATTCAGAGCGCTAGGATTCTTGTACCAACTATTTGGTGATCCCCAGTTCGTTCGGGGAATTATCATTACCTTACAGTCTTCAGTATTTTTAGACAATCAGTGTTTTCAGTACTTCATTAGAGGCTTCATAGACTAGAGTAACAGTTAGACAGAGTCACAGGCTTTTCATATTAAGCCATGTTGGCTATAAATATGTTTCAAAATTGTATTAATATTTCCGTACTTTGATTTATATCATTTAGACATTCAGTATATCAACATGTATTAGTTTATCTTCCGCATTCAGTATGTTATGATATCACATGTTGATTCAGCCAGCCAGTTGGTCCGCTCGTTCCTATGTAGTCAGGCACCGAGTGCCGTGTTACGTCCAGGCCCAGGTTCGGGGCGTGACAGGGCGAGCCAACCCAACCTTCGGACGAGGATGCTGAAAGAATATGGATGAACTTGTTTTGTGAATCAATCTTTCTCGATAAGCGAGTCTTTATTATTCTGCTAATACTTGAACATCCTGCTCCCATTTACCCTTGTTATTGCAACATGCACATCCCTTTCCCCATTTCCCTTTATATGGACTTACTTGTCATCCTTTGTTTAATTTGGCTGCAACATGCATTTCCTCCGCTATTATCTCAATTATGCTCACTAAATTCCTCTTTTGTCATGTCTTTCCCGTTTTATCGCTTTTCGTTATTAGAACTAACTCCTTTCCTTATTTTTCTTTCTTTCCTGTCTTTACAATTATTAAATACTGCATTTTACCGTTTTCATCATGCAAAATACTTGACAACGTGCTATTTTCTTTCTGCATGAATACATGCTCGACATCACATTCCACTCGTGCGTAATTAATACCATAGCGGCACTTGATGAGTGTCCGCACTCTTCCTATATTACCCCTTTTAATTTGAAAAGGCTTATTTGCAGTAAAACTAATCGATCAACGGTGCAGTCGACGGTTACAAAGTCTAGGTCATGCACATAAATACTACTAAGTGATAAGGATATAAATGAGTATTACTTGGGCGTCTTCAAAAAACATTTTCCAGATTAGTTGCTTCCTTTTGCTCATTTTTATGGTTGAAATTTCATCAGCTAATATGCAATAAGGATAGGATAAGTGGAGAAAAATTGAAGGTAAATGTTTATGTACTTCCAGGATCCAAAGAGAATCGTCTTTCATATAGTGACTGATTCTGTTAACCGGCCAGCCATGACAATGTGGTTCTTGATGAATCCTCCCGGCAAAGCTACAATTCAAATTCAGAGCATAGATAGTTTTGAATGGTTACCAACCAAATACAACGAGGATATGAAGAAGCAAAAGGGCCTTGATCCAAGATACGCTTTTGCATTGAACCACTTGCGCTTTTATCTGCCTGATATTTTTCCTTCCCTGGACAAGATTGTGTTCCTCGACCATGACGTGGTTGTGCAAAAGGATTTAACCAGACTTTGAGACATCAACATTAAGGGTAAAGTAAACGGTGCAGTGGAGACTTGTCGTGAAGGTGAGCCTTCATTCCGCCGGATGGATATGTTCATCAATTTCACAGACCCCTTGGTGGAAAAGAGTTTTGATGCAAACACATGCACATGGGCATTCGGGATGAATATATTCGATCTATAAGAATGGAGGAAACGAAACCTAACTGCGCTCTATCACAATTACTTGGAGCTGGTAATAGATCTATATCTCAAATTGCTGTTTTATTATATACTCTTTTTCCTTTTATCGTCGTTGTTATAAACATTTAGTTTATGTCATTGGGTTGATGCAGGGAAGTAAGAGACCATTACTGAAGGCTGGTAGTTTGGCAATTGGTTGGATGACTTTTTACAAACACACACATGCTCTAGATAGGCGATGGCATGTCCTCGGGTTAGGGTATGACTCTGGCGTTGAACGAGCTGAAATTGAGCAGGCGGCAGTGATTCATTATGATGGAGTTATGAAACCATGGTTAGATATTGGTATCCAAAAGTACAAGCCATATTGGAAAAAGCATGTTAGCTATGAACATTCATATCTGCAACAATGCAATTTACACGAGTAGTAATTTTGATCCCAGAGGTGTAGTAGAAACCGCTTACGTCCAACTTGACGCAATGGTAACAAGTTTCGGCCATATGATCGGAAAGTCATAGGTTCAAACTGTAAAAATAGTGTCTTGCGGAAATGTAAGGTTGAACAGACCCTATGTAGTGTAGGGCAAGGGGACAAACTCCTTGAGAATATCAACATATGAGGTTCACAATAGTGTGTTGTTCTTGGCAAGGATATGGCAGCATCCTTTTCAAAGTGGACTTGGCAACGTCCGCATTGAAAAGATCCCAGGCTCTTCTATTCATGTCCCTAAGAATCTGTACAAACATACATTATCCAAGAATCCAAAAAAAAATTAGGAAATTTTACTAGTGCTGAAGAACTAATTAAATTATGTTCATTGAGCTATAGGTACCTTGTAACTCTGATCAATATTCCCAGCATACAAGTTCGACCCATAAGCTCGCAACATTAGGTTCATCAAAGACGTGTTTCTCTGCAACATACAATCACTAGATGAAAAGATTGGAATATCCTCAAGCAAATGAATTATTGAAATAATGGTACGTCATTATACGATATAATTGTTAATTGACAACAATTTCTGGTACAACAATTTCTTCAAGTGTTCTATCTGGTTAATTGTTTTGGTAAAGTTCTTTCTTCATGGTTGTATACACACACACATAAATGAAAAGTTGGGAAGATCAATCTAACACAACAAGTCACAGAATTTTTAAGTGTTTGATATTGACCAATAGTCGTATATTACCTCCTCCTCCTCCAATGATGGTCTCCGGTCCAATACATGCTGAACAAGATTCTGTGAAGGACCAACTTCTTTCAGTTGTTCTATCTTATGCACTACTGCATCTACAGCCTGACCAAGATATACAATCATTCATTAAACACTTTTGAATAATGCTCAAGATGATGTACTAGAACGAAAAAACAAAAGAGGGTAAAAAATAATCTCACCATCTGGGCTGCGTCATTGTCCTTGACTAGGAGATTAAAGTAAATTGTTCCAGGTCTACTGCCACTACAAGACCAGTCACCATTAGGATTGAATGTATCCACGTCAACATTGTACGCCTGAAAGATAAAATAGTTAGAATTTACTTCCAAGACAAACAAAAAAAAAAAGGATTTAACGTTAGGGAAATATATATGACGTACAATCCCTTTTTCGTGACGAAGTACATGGGTGATTTCGACGTTCAAGAGCTTCCTCAAAATTATCAACAGAAGAAGATCTTCTTCCTGTTACAAATACATAAATGTATATCTTACTAGACAAAAATATCAATTTATTGAACAACTTGTGACTTTTATTCACGTATTTAGCCATACCAATGTCTGATTGTTGAAACAGAGTGGGAAACTTATACAACTATACATTCCATTACCACTGCCCACACCAAGAGACACTTCTTCCCTGTCAAAATTGGACTTTGTTTAGATATTGTTCATTGTCAATTTGTGAGTAAAACCGAAGAGTTCGCATGTAGTAATACATTAAAACATCTTCCAATAGGGAACTTTTATGAAATAAGATGAAACAACAAATGAGTTACAGAAAAAAAAAATACAATAGTGCATACTTGATCACAGTTGTAGGAAAATGGAAAGGTGCTGTGGTGAGCTTCCCACGTTGAAATTCCATGATAGGTTGATGAGGCCTTGGTATTCCACCCTAAAGAAAGAATATTCTCAAAAAGCATAGTATGCAAACATGACATCTACAAGAATGAAATTCTGCCTCAAACAGAGAGCTAGAAACCAACCAAGTAACGCGACAAAAGTGAATCGACAGAAGCAGTGTCCAAGTTCCCAACAAGAATCACTCGGAAGCTCGAGGGATCTCTAAAGCAGTTTTGAAAGTATTGCCATGCCTTTGTTGCATCAATATTTGACATATCCTCAGCTACAGGTGCCTACATAAGAAAGATCCCTTAGTGTAAAGCACATAGATAAACCAGATTCAAACATAGGCACAAAATGTCATGTTTTTGGTTCCTGAAAAAGTTTAACAGAATGTATATGTCAAGCATGTATACTTAACAGGTAGGTAGGTATATAGATGCCTAAGTAAAAGGCATTCAGATCAAACACATGTCCAGCACCAAGAGACAGCCACTATAGCTATTGGAAAGACGTGTGATCTAATGTAGCCATTTTATCATCAAGTTAATAGGGAATCTGACGAGAGAAGCTTAAGATAGTTATAAAAGATAAACCAAAACTATCTATCATCAGAATTCCAGATTTATCAATTTAAGGAACTAAAGATATTATTAAGAAATCTTGAAAAGAATTGAAAAAGCATTTGGTTATACAGACCTTGTAATAGCAAGATTTACCGCTGTTGATCTCCTTAACGGTATCTATTAGGACATCTGCCGGTTGTTGATGTACAGGAGACAGGCGAATCTTTAGGTCCTTAATTAGAGCTTGGAGTTCTTCTTCTTCAGGTTCTAAGTCACTTGTGAATAGTAAATATAGAATCTGTAGGCATCCAACACAACCATGACTAAACAATAGAACCAGCTAAAGCATTGAATCAACATGAGTCTTGAAAAGTTGAATACAAACCTGAAGTGCAAGTTCGATATCCGATGAGTCAAAGTTCACACATAAAGCTCTTTTATACTCTTCCACCTCAATAGCGAAATTGACTTTATCACGTATCATAGGAAGATTCTTGGAGCTATAAAGCCAGATAATTTGTCCAATTACACCTGAATACGCGCAACTAAGGATATCTGTTTCAGTCACTTCTGAGAGACCACCATATGAGAATCCTCTTAAAACGACCTGTACATGGAAAAAGAAAAAGTAAATTGAATAGGCAGGACTAGAAGGGGCCTGATTTTTCTAAACTAATCGATGCAACAAGTCTCGCATCATGCCTAAGACAATGATAGATATTTCGACTATAACAAATAAATCCTATTGATATAGCAACATAAGATCAGCACTTTGAAAAATTCAAAAGCCAAAACATTTACACCAAATATCTCAAAATCCTCATGCACATGTGCTTTTGAGACAAGACTTATCTTGAAAGACCAATCATCAAACTGTTACATGGATGAATATTTATTTATCCTCTCAGGGCACTATCTTTCTGGATTTTGACATGCAAATAAGTGGGAAAAAAAAGATGAGAGATCTCAAGGAAAAGAAACAGAGAAAAATTTATGTCAGTATAAAATTTCTATACTCAACATTACTTTATTTTCACCCCTTTGAGAAGGGAGTTCGGTTTTCCCTCAATTTTGCAGGGTGTTTCACTTCTACATGTATTCGATGCTTTCATGTCACTTGCATTATCAGTTTATTATTAGGTCTCAATATTCTGGAAGGATGCAGAGGACTTCCAATACTTGCAAAATAAATTAGGGAGATCGGAAAAAAGATTATATTAGAACTTACATCCTCTTTTTCTTTATCTGCCATCAGCACCAGAATAACATAATCTGGTTTTTCTTTATCACACATCACCATAAGTACTAGAAAAGATACAAGACGAACATGGATACAAGCTGAAAGAAAGCTCCACACTTTACAGAAGAAAATGGTTGCATAGCATTTTCTACAAGTAATTTTGCTAAATGCATGTATAGAGCATGGCTAACTAATAGCTATAAGTGATTTTGCATTGGGATTTTTCATTGTAAACTGAAAAAACCGACAAATATGGAAACCAAATCATATCCCCCAAGGGTGATGTTTGCCTAACTTTAGATGGTATCCGAAGTTTAAGGTTACGGGAGCTAACTTTCTTTCCCTACTTGATATCTTGTTCTTCTTCCCATTCTGTTTTGGGAAATCCAACACCTCCTTAAGGTTCCAAAATAAACTTCCAGACATTGTAGCGATCACTGGACAGAGAGTAGGGGTGTTCATGGTTTGGTTTGGATCCGATTTTCCCTAAAAAAAAATCAAACCTAGTAAGTCGTTTTTTCACATATTGGAACCAAACCAAACCAATTAACTCAGTTTTTTGTTTATGTTGGTTTATCGATTTTTTCTGTTATTTCTCGGTTTTTCCTTAAATATGAGGCATATACTACCAAGCACATATTCCGCGGCACATTTTCAACGTAACACTGTTGAACCAATTGCTCTTTGAGAAATCTATAATTTACCAAGATATATTGATGATAACTGAATCAAATAGTGATGAAAAATTTAAGGACTCAATTAAAAATAGATTATTTTTAACGTGAAATAAATTCTTGTACTTAGCAGAAGAAAACTACCAATCAAATTAAAATGTAAAGGCAAAGAACTAGATTATTATAATAGCAAATAACTGGAGTAAAAGTCCAAACAATTAACATATAGCATAAAATTTAGAAACTTTATATAAAAATATACACATATATAGGTGTAATAGTAAATTTTGAATAGCTATCTCTATAGTGAGTTTGATTCGGTTTTTCTGGTTATTTTTTTATTAACACCAAAACTAAACCAAAATTGATCGATTTTTGACATTCAAAAACCAAACCAAACCAGAAAACTATCGGTTTTCTTTGGTCAGTTTGGTTCGATTTTTCGGGTTTTTATGAACACCCTAATAGAGACCTTGTTGTTGTTCCTGAGCATCATTTTATTTTCTCTTTTCTTTCTTCATTCACAAGAAGCCTCTTCCTCCTTCTTCATTGCTTCTTGCTATACAAACATTGGTTGTTACTCCCTCTTCCCACATGTTAAGGATCTAAGTCTAAGGCATTCCATCGGTAGGGTTAGCGATTGGTTCCAATCACATGTTACTTTTATTGATTATCTAGCATCCTATTAGCTGCATATACTGTTTATTTTAGTATAGTGGCCAGTGTAAGAGGCTGTAAAGACTGAAAGTAGTCAAAACTTAAAAAAGGGGTTATTCGTGGGTTAGTGATAATCCAGAAATTCAACTCTGCTCCAGAAGACTCTCTCCAATTGACAGGACCACAAAAGTTGAGCAAATATCCAGAAGCCCTAAAGAGGAAAACCTTCTTTGTACAATCTCTAAACTAGGGAGCAGAATTGCAATTAACCTGACTCATCAGTGCAAATAGGAGCCCTGAAATAAACGGATGTGGACTTTCTAGTGGAATAAAGTTCCCAAAACCAGTTCAGATTTGGCACTGTCTGGACAGTTTCAGGATTGACAAACAGATATCTCCACAATATACCTAATATACATAAACTAGTGCACATTATGGATGTCCAATGGGACGGGACGGGAGCGTCCCGTCCCGTCCCACTTGATTCTAAACGGGATGGAACTATGTTAAACGGGACGACCATTTCGTCCCGCCTGTCCCGTTACATCCCGTCTCATCCCGTCCCGTCTCGTCCTGCCTGTCCCGCATATTTTCTACTATAAATAACCCCTATCCTTCTTCATTTTTTCTCACAAAAATCAATCATTCTCTCCCAAATCTCTTACATTCTATCTATATTATTCTCTCAACTCACTATCAAGTATCAAGTATCAACTGATAAGTTTCTAGTATTTGGGCAATTGTTTGGAGCAACTTTCAAGCTTCAAATTAATTCGTCAAGTATTTGGAGCAATTTCTTCAAGTTTCAGTTTTAATCACGGTGCACTCGTTCCATCTCCTAATTTTAATATATAATTTTTGTGTATCATTTTTGTGTTTACTTTACGTGTTCTATTTTTTCGTATTTCATTTGTGTGTTTAATTTTTGTGTTAACTTTTTTAATTAATTTCGTATTTAAATTATGGCATCTATATTTGTATGTTGGATTTGAAAGTTCTATTAATATAATAAAAGGCTTTAAGCGTTGAGTTTTTTTTATGAATTGTCTTACACTCTTACTTAGTTTGGCTTGAAATTATATTAAATAAATTATAACTCTATTATATATTTATAATTACTAGAATATTTCATTATAAGTCTTTTTTTTTAATATTTATAATTCTTTACTTAGTTTTCTAATTTCGGTTTAAGTTTTAAGTTTATTAATAAGTAAAAAAACTAGCCGTTGCAGACTTTAAAAACTTAGTCATTATCAAAAAAATAGCCGTTACCAAACTTAATGCTTAAATAAATAAAAATTAAAAAAAGGGAACTTTTCGTCCCGTGATCCCGTTTCGTCCCGTCCCATCTCGTTTGTTAGCGGGACGGGACGGGTCTGCCATTTCGTCCCGTTTTTCCCGTCCCGTTTCGTCCCGTCACACCACCGTCCCGCTTAAATGTCGTCCCGTCCCGTCCCGTCCTGTTAATTTCGTCCTGTCCCGTCCCGTTGGACAGCCATAGTGCAAATAATTATAGTGCAAAAACTATCATTCGAACTATTAGAGGCACCGTGCATAATAAAAGTCCTCTAGATTACAATTTTGCAGTTGTAGATAAATTTCACTTTATTCTGCCAAAATTTCGTATCCAATTTCTCATGCTTCGTTATGCTAAAATTCGGGAGATGGTCGTAGTTAACCCAACGGCAACTAGTTCAAAAATAAGCTCATGATATTCTGTATTCGAAAACATACATGCTTTTAACATTCACAGAAGCAGCCATTTTGCTAGCAGACTGACCAACTAGATGTAATGAATGGGAAGGCTTTTTCACTCTTCTTTTTGGCATAGAATGTACAGTACAAGAACTAATCAGAAATTTCAACCAGATATAATAATTTAGCGGAAAAACTCAATGTATATAACAAAAAAGCAGCATGTAGGCTCATTACCTCATCATCATTCTTTGTACACTGGTAAGTGACTTGCATGCCATTAGATAAGATAAGCTCCACAGCTCCAATATCATAATGTTCCAGTCGCTCAACAATTGTCCTGAAATTTTTTGATGTTTAGAAAAGGTGAAGGAAAAAAAGAGAAAAATGACTGACAGCATAAGCAGTGGCGGAGCCATAATGTTCATGAACGGGTGTCAAAATATAAAAAAATGAGTATATCAAAAAATTTAGGGGAGTCAACGTATAGTAAATATACACAAAATAGAAAAATTTATTTAGCAATACAATGTAATTTTCCGGGGAAGTTGAATGGCATAAGTATAAGAACACTCTTGTTTTTTGGATCGGGCCAGTCAAATTGCAAGTGCAAAGAGG
>ML258459.1:67544-108053 GCA_005239495.1 Nicotiana undulata | reverse complement strand
ATATATATATATATATATATATATATATATATATATATATATATATATATGCTCTTCTCTCATTAGAGGACACGAACTAATCTGTTCAACTCTCCCCCTCACAACTAAAACTCTCTGTTCTTTCTCTTTTCTGTACTACTTGCTATTCTCCTAAGTTAGTCGGCTGCAAGTTAAGGCTAACAATTGTGCATCTTCTACTTCCAGTTTGTGTTACTGCTTTCTTCACTTACTGGTATGTTCTAATTCAGATTTCAGTTCTCAAACCAACATGTTTCCACTACTGTTGCAATTCATTGTGTTTCTAATTTGCTTTTACTTATTATTTTGTTGTTCAACATGTAACTAAGATCCTGAATCCCATATACATGTTAAGTTATGCTTTATTTGTTATGACCAACCTGTCTCTGTATACTTAATACATGTTTCTTATGTGAATCCCCATGCCTGTATTTGATACATTATTTTGATTAGGGTCTCAACTGTTTGGTACTGTTATGATGGTCTAATCATGTACCCCATTGTATTCCCCAATTACCTGAACCCCTTAGGATATCTAATTGTTTATGCATATTCCTACCTGTTACATGTTTAGTACTCTGTACCTATGTGTCCCTCAATTCCCCTTTACCCCTGGTTGTGATTGATTGACTATTATGAGTTCTTTGTGTACTTGTTGGGTGTTTCTGCTTTTTCTGTCTGCTTCAGTGGTTAAACTTTTATTATGAGAAAGCTATTTTGATTAAGTCTCTGTTCCAAATCTGTTTTTCTACTCAAAGTTTTCAAACTATATCAGGCACTCCCACTTTACTCCTAGACCTCTTAAGTTCTTCCCCCTTTGTGTGAGCATTGCCTTGGGATCCCTGAGCTCCCTCTGAACTTTGACACACTAAGGCTGGCCATTCCACACTGCACTTACTCTATCTTGGCTATAAAATCTGGGTGTGAGCACTGCCGGGATCCCTTGAGGTCCTTAGGGAACTCTGACACACCCGGATTGTGGAAAAGATTGGGAAACACCATATGGAAATGAGGTTCTAGAGGATTTGGGCCTATCTGTAGGCTTTCTATAGAATAACTTCTTATTTTTCTTATTTCAATTATGTAATTCATGCTCGATGGTCTGTAATAATTTATTGTAAACAAATATTGGGGATGGATAGTGAAAGGGGGAGGGTAGCTATATATTATCTAATTATCGACTGGTAGAAATCATTCCTTAGGACTTTTTATATTATATGTGCATTCATGTCATACTAGATATCATGTTCCTAGGATCACATGTCTATTGTTCATTTGTGCTTATAGTGATCACTCAAAATCCTGCTCTTAGGTTAATGAATAGCATCAATAAAAACTATTACTTATATGCCCTCATGCTCTATGGAACCATAAATTCTGCTACTTGCATTAGATACCGTGTTCTTAAGATCACTGTTTCAGCATCTCAATTGACATGTATATACATTGACCATCTAGAAATCATGTTCCTAGGACAACTAATGCACACCGTCGCTATATATAGATCTTGTTTAACAACTTAATAATCCTGTTACGCATTTAGAAAACATATCTTAGGAATCCTGCATATTATGAACCATGTCAAGCATTTTGAAATACTGCTTTAGGAATCCGCATTTAAAATCACTGCATACTCGCTTAGTCGCACCTAATTAAAAACTGTTGATGCACGGAAAGGGTATAAAACAGTCTCCCTTCCAAGTTTAAATAAACTAGCAAACAATATGTGTCTCTTGCAAACCTAGACAGCATGATCTAGGTGAAACAACTCCTATACTGTTTATTTTTCTTAATAATTCTGGTAATAATTGAGTATTATGCCACGCCTAGGATAGCCTTAGGCAATCAATCTTGAAATAAAACTGGGACTGTCTTCTTGGAATTACTATCAGCGTGTTTAAAAATCAGTAGGCAAGCTTGATTAGGACTTCCTCTCTAAGTTATGTAATAAATATGAACTCTGATGTTATCACTTAGACGCCATGCTTAGGATCTGAATTGAGACCTTAATTGTGTATGAGACATGTTGTTTATGTGCACTGTTTGTGGAGGTCTTTGAGCCCTTTCATGTTTATGTGTTACCCCTTATCTGCAGTCCTATTTGTTTCTCTATATGTCGCACTAGTAGTTTACCTTTAAACTTAAGGGTCTTCATAGAACCCCCTTTATAGGATAGAAGTCCTAAATTTCTCCAGGACTAATAGGAAGGGATGGGTAACAGCATGCAATAGAGGTCGAGACCAACACTCGCTTTGGTTACTTTCACGGGGTGGGAAAGTGTAGATATGGATATGATGACCGGTGCGTTAATACCACGTGTAGCCCCTCTTTGAGGAGTGTCATACCGGGTATTGCATTGATGTGATCCATATTATAAACAAACCTAGGATATCCCTTTACTTTCATAAACATGCTTAGATTGTAATTCCTTTCAAAAATCTAGCTTTCCATTAACTATTTTCAAATATCTGTGTATTTAGACTTAAATCCCCTATTATTTGAGCCATACTTGTTTATCTGCTAAATTGTACAAATTCATAAAAAGTTGTTTGGCCGGGAACCACACTTGTGGATCCTGAGGGGTGCCTAACACCTTCCCCTTAGGATAATTTCAAGCCCTTACCCTGTCTCTGGTTATCAAACATAGTTATAAATAAACCCCTAGGTGCCCTAACGCACCTTAAAATCGTTAAGTGGCGACTCTTCAAAAAATGCAAACCCCTTTTCCGAAAGGAACGAGTTGTCTCAACCCAATGTCATAAACCCTTTTAAACTGGGCCCCGAAAAGAGTTCTTTGGGGGGAAAAGAGGGCGCGACAGAAATAAAATAGAAATACCTACTCATGTACAGGACAAATCGACAAAGAGGAACATACATTTCAGATTCGCACAAACTTGATGAAACTTAATAAGAAGGCGTAATTCACAAAAGATAAAATAAAATAAAAAAGAGAAAGAAAGAGTAACCTTGAGAGGATAAAGAGTAATTTTGAGATCGAGAGGAAGGCGTTAACGATTTTCGGCTTGGCTTAATCTCTTTCCCATCTTGGGTGTCCCTAGATATAGAATCTTCAATAATATACCAAGGATTTTTAGCAACAAAATCAGATGCTGAGAAAACACCAGGAATGAGAAATTGATAATAAGGGTTACTGCAGAAAAAGAAAAATAACCAGGAATCAAACTGAAGAAGATAACCTAAGTTAAATCCCAATAATTGAAGCGCTTCTGAAGATGATAAGATTCAGATCTAGTTGTTATTATTAAGTCAAATACGACGAAATCAACAATGATTTACAGCGAGTTACGATCATCCTTATTTTGCAATTTGGGGCTTAGGGTTCTTTAAATTGAGTGAAAGAAAAGAACTGAAAATTTAATGGACAGTGGTGGCTCATCTTTATTTTGGATATGTCCGCAAAATTTATCATAGCCATTAACGACCGGATATCTTAATATTAATTAGCCGGATATTATTCTTTTATTATTGTAGAATTAAAAAGTGTCATCAACGATGGGAAATATTGTTGGTATTTAAAAGTATACTTATAACGACCGGATCCACATCCCTTCATTAAGAAGAGGTCGTGGGATTGACAATAATCCACATGCAGCTATCAATACAAACCATCCTACCGACCCCGAGAATAGTGTCCGTGGTGGAACCCGATCGGCAGCTCAAAATACACAAAACATTGGAGGAGACGGGATCAATTTACGGGTGATCTTCGAAATGTTGCAGGCTCAACAGGAAGCGATAGCTCAGTTACAGAACCAAAGTCGCGCACCGAGCAGAATTGAACCTGATCCGTCCCGGGAAGTCACCCGTAGGGATGAACCGGTCATAGAGAGGTTGAATAAAAATGAGTCAAGGACTAACCCCGAGATCATAAAGATGCTCTAGGAACTAACAAAACGGGTAGAATCAAGGGAGAAGAAAATCGAAGCTAATGACAAAAAGGTGGAAACCTACAATTCCAGGGCCAACCATTTCCCAGGAGCACCACCGATATTGAAAGTCCTGGATTTCAAGAAGTTCGTGCAAACATCCTTTCCTCCGAGCTGCGATCCCTAAGAAGTTCCGCATGCTCGAGATTCCTAAGTACAATAGAACAACCTACCCAAATGAGGATGTAACCTCCTACACATGTGCCATCAAAGGGAACGACTTGGAGGATGATGAGATCGAGTCTGTCTTGTTGAAGAAGTTTCGAGAGACCCTGTCAAAGGGAGCCATGATATGGTATCACAACCTACCTCCTAATTATATTGACTCATTTGCTATGCTTGTAGATTCTTTCATGAAAGCACATGTCGGGGCTTTCAAGGTCGAGACCAGAAAGTCGGACCTTTTAAAAGTAAAACAGAAGGATAACGAGATGCTCAGAGAGTTCGTGTCCTGGTTTCAAATGGAACGGATGGACCTGCCACCGGTCGCTGATGATTGGGTCGTCCGGGCTTTCACCCAAGGACTCAACATTCGGAGCTCGTTGGATTCACAACAGTTGAAATAAAACTTGGTAGAATACCGAATGTCACTTGGGTTGACGTCCATAACCGGTATCAATCGAAAATCAAGGTCGAAGATGATCATCTTGGGGCCCCTTTCGGATCTGTATATCCCGTCAGAACCATCGACAGAATCAAGAGAGACATCGATCGTGAACCAAGATCAAATAGGGATCTGTATCAGCCGTACAATAAAGACCAAAGAAACAAGGGGTCTGGGCGGAAACCTATGAGAAATAAAAGGAGAAACAACCGAGCTCATAGAAATCGGGGACGCATGAGCAAGAACATCTTTGACAGGCCCGCCAGACCTAAAGAATCATCGAGATTATCGGAGTACAACTTCATGGTTATGTCCACAGAACAGAGACTGCCGACAATTAAGAGAAGAGGTGGCCTGGTTGTTCAACAACGGGCATCTCGGAGAGTTCCTAAGTGATTGGGCCAAGAACCAGTTTAGGAACAATGATTCTAATAAGCAGACCGAGCAGGAGGAACCTCAACACGTCATTAACATGATCATCGATGGGGTCGGCATTCCCCGAGGGCCGATGCTGAAATGAACCAAAGTATCCATTACAAGGAAAAAACAGACAAAGGATTACGTACCGGAAGAAACCTTATCTTTCAATGACGAAGACGCTGAGGGGATCGTGCAGCCCCACAATGACGCACTAGTAATATCAGTACTCATAAATAAATCTCGAATTAAGCGTGTGTTAATTGATCTTGGTAGCTCAATCACTATCATCAGATCAAGGGTCGTGGAACAACTCGGCCTACTAGACCAGATCGTACCTGCGGTTTGATTCCTGAATGGGTTCAAATGGCATGCGAGACCACTAAAGGAGAGATAACATTATCGGTGACCGTCGTCGGAATCGTGAATAAAGCCAAGTCATATGTAATCGAGAGGGATATGAGACACAACGCTTTGTTCGGGAGGCCATGGATTCACAAAATGCGAGCAGTGCCCTCGTGACTGCACCAGGTTCTGAAGTTCCCAACACCCATCAGAGTTAAAAATGTTTATGGGGAACAATCGGCCGCCAAGGAGATGTTCGTGGTCGATGAAATGATCCTGGTATCCACACTCTCAACATCGGAGGATCTGAATCGGAAAGTCAATGATAGGGCCAAATAGCAATTACCAATACCAACCTCGACAAAATCAGAGTAATGAGGGGTAGACGAGGACGATGACTACGGAGTCCCCAGATCTTTCATAGCCCCCGACAATTCTGACGCTACAAAATCAACGGTCGAGGAACTGGAAAAAGTCGTACTAATTGAACACTTGCCCGATCGAAAGGTATGCCTGGGCACGGGGCTAAGCCCCAAGCTCAGGAAAAAACTCATTCAATTTCTTATAGCTAACAAAGATTGTTTCGCTTGGTCCCACCTTGATATGAAAGGGATCCTACCGCAAATAACCACTCACAAACTAAGCCTAGACCCGAAATTCCACCCGGTCAAGTGGGAGAGGAAACCCCAGTTCGAGGTCAAACATGCTTTAATGAAGGACGGGGTATCTAAAATCCTTAAAATAGGGTCCATTCAGGAGGTTAAATACCTGGATTTGTTAGCAAACGTAGTGGTAGTCCTTATAAAGGGGAATAAATTAAGATTGTGTGTGGATTATAAGGATCTAACTAAGGCATGTCTCAAGGAATCCTTCCCTTTTCCCAACATTGATTGCATGGTCGATGCCACGGTCGGCCACGAGGTTCTTAGTTTTCTTGATGCCTACTCCAGATATAACCAAATACGGATGAATCCGGGTGATCAGGAAAAACCCTCCTTCATCACTAAGTATGTATATATTGCTATAACGTGATGCCATTCGGATTAAAAAACACCAGTGCCACTTACCAACGCCTAGTAAATCGAATGTTCGAGGAACAACTAGGAAAATAAAAGGAGGCTTACATTGATGATATGTTAGTTAAGTCTCTACGAGCAGAGGACCATTTAAAACATTTGCAGGAAACCTTCAGCATATTGAAGAAATATAATATGAAGCTAAACCCGGAGAAGTGTGTGTTTGGAGTTAGATCGGGTAAATTCCTCGGATTCATGGTATCCAACCGGGGAGAGATCAACCCCTACAAGATCGAAGCCATTGAAGATATCACTGTTGTGGACAATGTAAAGGTCGTGCAAAGATTAATTGGATGCATAGCCGCCCTGGGGTGATTCATCTCAAGGTACTCCTATAAGATCCACCGATTCTTCTCATTATTGAAAAAGAATAATAACTTCTCATGGACCCCGAAATGCCAACGGGCCTTGGAGGAACTCAAGCAGTATCTATCGAGCCCACCGCTGCTTCACACACCGAAGACAGACGAACAACTATACTTGTACTTGGCAGTATCGGAGATAGCGGTAAGTGGAGTCCTGGTTCGGGAAGAGCAAGGTACGCAATTTCCAATTTACTATGTTAGCAGGATCCGAGGTAAGGTCGAAACTAGGTACCCTCACCTAGAAAAATTGGCACTCGCTTTGCTAAGCGCCTCTAGGTAGCTGAAACTATATTTTCAGTGTCATCCTATATGTGTTGTGACTACTTACCCCTGCGAAATATAATGCATAAACCTGAGCTCTCAGGACGGTTGGCCAAAAGGGCCGTGGAGATCAGCGGGTATGATATTGAATATTGATCCCGGACCGCCATTAAATATCAAATATTGGCAAACTTCATGGCCACTTTACGCCGGCCCTAATACCCGAGGTCAAAACAGAGTTGTTGGTGAACTCGGGGACGTCTTCGGGGATTTGGACCCTCTTTACGGACGGTGCATCGAAGGCAAAAGGGTCTGGACTTGGCATCGTATTGAAGCCACCATCAGGCTATATACTTAGATAATTTATTAGGACTGTGAAATTGACTAACAACGGGGCCGAATATGAGGCCATGATTACAAGTCTCGAACTAGCCAAAAGCTTGGGGGCGGAGGTGATCAAAGCTAAGTGCGAATTCCTCCTTATGGTGAACCAAGTTAATGGGATGTTCGAGGTCAGAGAAGAACGAAGGTAAAGGTACATGGATAAGTTACAAGTAACATTACATCGGTTCAAGGAGTGTACTTTACAACACGTACCTCGAGATCAAAATAGTAAGGTTGATGCCTTTGATAACTTGGGATCATCGGTCGAGGACGACGAGTTCAACTCGGGGGAAGTCTTACAGCTTATGAGATCGGTAGTGGAAGAAGGACACACCGAGATAAACTCAACGAGCCTAACTTGGGACTGGAGAAACAAGTATGTCGAATATCTGAAGACCGGAAAACTGCCCTCGGATCCAAAAGAATCGAGGACCCTACCCCCAAAGGCAGCCCGATTTAGCATGTCCGAAGATGGAACCATGTTTAGAAGAACATTCGATGGCCCACTCACGATATGTCTAGGACCAAGAGATACCGAATATGTTCTGAGGGAAATCCACGAAAGCACCTGTGGAAATCACTCAGGCTTCGAATCATTGGTTTGAGAAGTAGTCAAAGCCGGCTACTACTGGATCGTTATGGAAAAGGACGCGAAGGAGTTCGTACAAAAATGTGATGAATGTCAAAGACATGCTCCGATGATTCATCCACCCGGGATCTACTGCATTCTGTTTTGTCACCATGGTTGTTCATGAAGTGGGGAATGGACATTGTTGGCCTCCTTCTATGGGAACCCGATAAGGCTCAATTTTTATTGTTTATGACTGACTATTTTTCTAACTGGGTGGAAGCCCAGGCATACAAAAAGGTCAGGGAGAAGGAAATCATCGAATTCATTTGGGACCGCATCATATGCCGGTTTGGAATGCCGGCTGAGATCGTATGCAACAGGGGGAAACAATTCATCGGCATCAAAGTAAGCAAGTTTCTTGAAGACCATAAGATCAAAAGGATCCTATCAACACCCTACCACCCTAGTGGGAATGGACAAAAGCATAATCGACCAACAAAACCGTACTCCAAAACCTCAAAAGAGGTTAATCGACGCCAAAGAAAAATGGAAGGAAATCCTGCTCGAAGTCCTATGGGCATACCGTACGACCTCGAAGTCCAGTACCAGGGCAACCCCGTTCTCACTGGTTTACAGCGTCGAAGCTATAATATCGGTCAAAGCCAGAGAACCGAGTCTCAGGTTCCAATATGCAACGAAGGAATCAAATGACGAGGCCATGAATACGAGCATGGAGCTATAAGTTGAAAGGCGCGGCGCCGCCCTTGTCCGGTTGGCCGCCCAAAAATAGTGGATCGAGAGATATTACAATTGAAGGGCCAACCTTCGACACTTCAATGTCGGGGACTTTGTGTTAAGGAAGGTCACACTAAGCACCTGGAACCTGAACGAAGGGAAGATGGGGCTGAATTGGGAAGGATCGTATCAAACCAGGAAAGGATCGTACAAATTCGAAGCAATGAACGGTGCACGACTATTGAACAACTGGAACGTAACTCACTTGAAGCGATTTTACTGCTAAGGTACGACCCTTTTCATTCTTTTTACTTATTTGAATTTTGAACTAACACTTGCAGGCAACCGTCAAAGAACGATACAATTTTTAGGCCTAAAAGCACGCATTGCACTCTTTTTCCCTTGAACCGGTCCCGAATGGGTTTTTTGGAAAGGTTTTTAATGAGGCAACAGTAAATCGTGCTAAGTAATAATTGAAGGTCGGTTACAAACCGGTATCGAAGATCACGACAATAGTATTCGAGGCCTCTCTACGATCGGCCCCGAACACTAGGGGCATTACCCTCGGATAATGACTTTAGCATGGAAAGAAACCTTATGATTAAATGGTCTTGGCTCGATCGATTAATATTGTAAGGGCCAAACGGACAAGTGAACCACGCCCACATAGACTGCTCGAGACCCGACACAAAGCTTGTACATATGTGTAACTATTACGCACAAGAATAAAAAGAAGTCTCTACCTTGCGTATAAATATATTATCCCTTAAATATTTCGCTTTTTTCTTTTCTCTTAAGGAATTTCCTACATCAGATTCCCTAAAAGTATCGAACCCATGGGACACCTTTATCCTAGTTCAAACGACCACTCCCAATCGGGACTGCCATCTAAAAACAAACTCGGACGGCTTAGGCTATCGGAGCCCGAGGGCACAAGACTTATTAGGAAGCGCCCGAACGTTAAAGGCTACGGTCATCCCCATTCGGGACTGTTATCTTAGGCAAGCCTGAATAACTCGAGGTGACAAGCCCACTAGGCAACACCCGAACTAAAAGGCTGCGGCCATATTAGAAAGGCTCGGAGACGTCTGAGACCCCTAACAAAAAACAAGGCCTTCAAATTTCTTAACTGGTTCTAAAGGCTACCCTCGCCAAACTACAATCTAAAAACTCAAAAGTACTTTAAGGTCTAGTCATACCAAACCCCCACGATGCCTTAAAAAAATAATGTTGAAGGCAAGGCCTATTCGAACCTCCGAACATGACCTAACTATTTCATGCTAAGGAAATTTGATCTTTGCAAACATAAAGAATAAAGCAAAGAAAAACAAAACTCAGAAATTGTCGAAGGGAAAAGGGGGCCTTGTACTATATATACATAAATATTTACAAATACCAAACGGCCTTGACAAAAAAGTACAAAGGTACAAAAGTACAAAATACAAAAAATAAAGGAAAATATACAAGGCACTTAACCGGCCCGGTCTTTATCGGAGCCCGTCTCGTCGCCAGGGTCTTTAAAGTCTTCTTCTACCCTCGTATCCGCTCGAACCCTTGGGATAGGCCAACTTCTTGGCCTCGCTTCGAGCCCCTTAGCATTCTCGATTTCAGCCGACAAGTCGAAACCCTGAGCATAACGTTCCTCGAGGGCCTCCCTTTTCGAGATTGTCGCTTCGCATGCTCGAGGATATCCTTCGTTCGATCCTAGGCCGCCTCGGCATCGGCTTTATATTGGGCCACCATCTCGTCAACATCGTCTTTAACCACCACGACTATTGACTTGGCCATTTCAACCTCTTGGAAAGATTTTCTTGATCATAGATGGTTGCACTTAACTGAGACTGGAACTCCTCAACCTTTTTGGCTTGTGGCCTTTTCCTTTGTCGCTCGAACCAAGACCTCAGCCGAATTCATCTGCGCCCAATATGTCTCCTTTTCCGAGGCCATGTGGTCCATTGCCTCTCCATTCGTCGGTCTCAGCCTTGACAACACCCATCTCAGCTCAAAGTTGGTCGATCCGATAAATTTTATTAGACTTGCGGATTCCGACCGTTAGTCACCAAGTCTAGCTCATCGTCACTAACCTCCAATAGTTTTACCCTCTCAAGCAAGTCGGCATACGCCTTCTAAGCCACCCCCAGCTCAGCTCAGAGGCTCTTTGCCTCCCCTTCACGCTACTCGCTGAGAAGTTTGTAAGTATATCTATTCTCAGTGAGACCTCGGACCTAGGCCTCAAGCTAGTTCAACTCGTCCGGATATAGGAGAAAAGTCTCATGATGAAGCACTGAGGCCTAATAGCACAAAGAAAAATGTTAGGATTATCTACAAATTAGTCTACGTGTGAATTAAAGTCATCAAGAGATATTTGAAGTTACCCGGTTTAACGCATGTTGTGCTTCATTGAACAGGCAGGGCATGTCTACCTCGTTCATCTTAGCTTGGTCTTCCTCAGTCACCAGACGCCAAAGGTAGCTGGCCACCCTTACGGGGGCAGAGAGGACCCGAGCATCCTCTGGAATGAAGATGACGATCGACCGCTTCCGATTGGGATCCACACTCGGAGCTGGGAACCGGTTGACTAGTTTCGGGCTTGAAAAAGGCCTGTTTGTTCCTCAAGATGAACTCTTATTCGACACCTCCAAGTCACCCAATCCAGTGACGTCTTCCGTGGTGGTAGAATCCACTCCATCAAAAAAGCCGCGGAAGGGATCGTCCTCTTCGTGGGCCCCCTCGTTGGGTTGTTCTTTAACCGTCTGAGCCTCGTTGTACATGGGATCAGTAAACGAAGGCGACTCGGTGATGTCTATCACACCAAGTGATTCTTTTGGGGCATTTCCCATATCCCGGGTAGCTTCGGCCACGGTCTCCTCGTCGGCCTCCCTAAGTTGAGTCAAATCAGCCTCACCTCTCTTCGGTTTGTAGGCCCCTTGCTCTTCGAGTCGTGATGACACTCGGACCATCACATCGAAGGCTTCCTCTTCTTCTTCGAATTCATCCCTCAACTAGTAGAGTGAGTCCGAAGATGTTGCTCGGGCGCTGGTGCTTTCTTTGCATTTGCGCACCAACCTTCGCCTTGGTTTCTTTTTCTCCGAGCTCGGAGAACTCGGAGCCCTCTTTATTTTCTTCTCACCACCCTATGTTGGAGTAGGGGAATCAGCGGGGAAGTTCTCACCACCAGATGGAGGCCTCAGCGTGAAGTCCTTGGATAAACCTACAAAAGGAAATGAAACAAGTAATAACTTAACGACACGAGAGGAACCCAAATATTACTTATTCAGGGAAGGAATCTCACCGTGAGAACAGGCCTCCCACCATCCCTTTGAAAGTTCGTGTTATGAGCACCAAAATACGGCCTTTTTAACACGATGCCCTCGACCCACTCCATGAGTCGATGGACTGCATTCGGGACCCGAACGACAGTTGCACCACCACAAAGCACCGATAGGAAGGAAGGAAAAAAGCGTAAAATAAAATTTTGAAAACAAAACTTTTCTTACGTGATATATTCCATTTCTCGGGGAAAGGCATGCGATCAAATTGGATCAAGTTCGAAGTCCTCACACGGAAAACGGCCTAGCCAGCCTCGTTCTTAATCTTCATCGATACTCGAGAATGGGGCTTTACTAGCCCGACGCATATTAACCAAAGAATTAGATTCTCTACCAAAGCTATTTTTAAGAAGAACACGGATTTCTGATAACCAAAAGAATATAGAAATAATTGTAAGTAAATTCGTAAATAGAAAGCAATAGAGATGCGTAAAAAGTAAGTATATTTCAATAGTGGTTCGAACGTGTCTTTACAAGTTATATTTTACTCCCTTTTATAGGGAATTTCTTAATATAACGTCTACTCTTTTCAGTGATTGAGAACTAATGACTAATAATGGCATTAATGTAACGTTACAATGATTAATCGTAACTGTTGCGTGAAGATTATGTAATGTTTGGGCTCATTAATTGAAGATCCCCGAATCTGCCCTTTATTCTGCCTTGATCATCCTGACCGTGTCTCTTCATCTTCTCAATTAGGTTGAGATTCCCGTATCTGGTTACCCCGTGGGTATGTTGTTTCGTTCCTCTTTATCTCGTACCTCTTCATAAAGTCTCGTCCAGTTGTCATGTTGTCATTGCTCCACATAGATTGCTGAGTCATCATAATTATTACACGTGTGAAGCTCATTTTTACCAATACAGATAGTCCCCCCACTTACCATTTACTCATTTATGGCGGGAATATTTTGTCGTCGCTTCACTCGTACCATTGCATCCGTCTCTGAATGTATGCATCGTTTGTCACTTCCATTTAATGCTCGTGCCACGTGGCATTCCCGGATTGGTTCTGCAATTATTCAGCGCCTTTTAGGGCTTTTTGCGGCTGCATCAGTCACGAAGTGACAACTTCAATTATGACTTTCACATCACTATTTTTTCCATTTTTTGACGGTCGCCTTCGAGTATAAATACCCCTTTTCCTTTCTTTACTTTCACGAAAAACTTCCAATCTTCTTTTATTTGTAAATTCTTCATCTTCGTAAATATGTCTTCATCAAACCAACAATCTAGAAAAGTTATTATTGTAGATGAATTGACTCCCTCTTCTGCTCCAACACGGAGTAGGAGAGGCGGTAGGCTTAGGAGCTTAAGTTCTACTCCTTCCAGGGATTCTTCTTCTTATTCTTCTCCCCCGCCATCTTCTAGGTCTGATATCCCTTCGTCTTCTTCGAGGGCTAGGGCTTCTAGATCTTCATCAAAGAGTAGAGAACATAATGAACCACTTCGTGAGCCAAGGGTCAATGAGATTGTTCCTGCAAACTTTTCTTTTGCTAAGGATAGTCAGGCTCTGAGTGAGCAGCTTTCTTCAATGTCATCACATGATAGTGTCGACCTCTATCCTACCCAAATAACAGAGGGCTTAGTGTCTCTTGTACGCAGGGATTGTTATTGGAAGCCTGATTTTCCTGTTGTTGTTCTTAACGATAACCAAAGGATAACCTCTTACAGGACTGGGTACTCTTTTGTCTATACTATCCCTTCACATTAGGATTCAAGCCTCCCATCGACCCTGTTATCATTGAGTTTTGTCGATTCTTCAAAGTTTGTTTGGGACAAGTCGGTCCTCTTGTCTGGCGAGTAGTCGCGTGCCATAGGTATTTGGCCAATTTAGCTTCTGTACCCTTTACTTTTCATCATATTATCCAACTCTATTCTCCGATGTTGTTCCGCCAAGGAGTGTTTACTCTCGTGGCTAGGAGTAAAAGGGTGTTAGTTACTCCAGATGATGAAAAGGATAGAGGGTGGTATGTCCGGTATGTTGTTGTCCCTACTGCAGGTTTAGTAGGTGAAGAAAATCTCCCCTTCCGTGAGAAGTGGAACCTTGCACGTGAGTACAGTTTTTCTCACTTTCCTTTTGTTTTGTTTTTGATAAATTATCAGTACCGTGATTGTTTCTTTTCCTTTTGCAGCAACCATGGGAACCGTCAAAAATGTCTCCAGTTTCCGTGATTGGGTAGAAAAACTCTTATCAATCGCTCCTTTGGATGGAAAGTGAAGACCCACGGTAAGTGAAGTTTTTTGTTTTTACTTCCTCCCTTTTTGAGCTTTATCTGACCCCTTTTTATTCGGTAGGGTTTCCTGCTTGTGGAATTTCTGATGCGGTTGTGTCCGCTTCAAAGTTGTCCCGGGCTAAAGCTCAAGAGATCATTGTTGGCTCTTCCTCATTGAAAAGGAAGACGAGTGGGTCCCGGACCTTAGAGAATGAAGAGGAAGAGGAGGGTTCACTGGTCCATAGGTCACGTAGGAGGAGGGTGGTCTCCGACGATGATTCTACGCCCGTTGTTGATCCTCTCACGCCTGAATCAGAACTTTCCGCTCCCGAAGATGTAACTCCCTCTCCTGTTCGTAAGACCGTTAATCATTTGTTCTAATAAGGTTTTGGTACCGTCTCTGATGAAGCCCCTCTTGTTTTTTTCTCTCCTCCTACTCCCATTGCTATTTATGCTCCTATTGTTGTTTCTTCTCCCATGGATGTTCCTGCTCCCCAGCCTACTTCGCCCGTAGATCCTACACCCTTCCCTGCTTCCGTGCCTTCTGATGTTGAAGTAGGGTCTTCCAGCAGGGGGTGATGAAGCAAGTTACAATAGAGGTTCCTGTGGCGGGTAGCCTCTTGAAAAAGCCGGGCCAGGCTGATGTATGGTTAAAGCCATTGATAGGCCCAACTGAGAAGTCTAAGCTAGAAATCCACAACTCTTCGACTTGGATGAACGAGATTGTGCACCCGTCCTTAAAGGTAAAACTTTCTCTTCCTTCATATGTACTTATATATTCTTACCGTATCTAATTTATCTTTTTATGTAGATCAACCTTATAGGCACAGAGTTAATGAAGAGAATCGTTCAAGTGGAGCAATCAGCGAATGACTTCCAAACCGAGGCTAACAATTGGAAGGATCAGTACAAGAGTTTACATCTTGACATGGAGGCAATAGAGGAGAAAAAATGTACCTTGGAGCAGCGGGTTAGAGTTGTTGCAGCAGAACTGGCCATAAAGAAGGCGTCTTCAAACCAGGCAGGCAAGGACAAAAATATCTTGGAGTCTTCCTTTGCAGAGCAGCTTTCCCGTGCCACCGAAGAGATTAGGAGCCTGAAGGCCTTGTTGGATCAGAAGGAGGCATACTCTGGTGAACTTGTTCAATTGCTCACCCAAACCCAAGATGGCCTCCGTATTTCTTCAAAGAAGGTCCAATTTCTGGAAAGGTCTCTTGCTCCTTTACAAGTTTCCTATGATGCTGCCGTGGCTGAGAGAGATGAGCTAAGAGTTGAAGTTGAACAATGGGAGAAGGACTACGAGGCTCTTGAAGACAAAGCAGACGTCGATGTTAGCTGGGCTTATCTGAATGCCCATCTTGACGCATTGACGAAAATGGTCCAAGAGGGTTTTACTTGGAACCCAAAATTGCTAAAACCAGAGAGACGATTGAGAAGTCTCAGCAAAGTCAGAATTTCTCTTCTCTGCCGAAATTGCTAAATCTTCGTATGCATTCTTTTCGAGGTTTTGGGTTTACCTCTTAGTTTTTGACTTTGCATTAAATAATGGTTAGATTTTTCGTACCTTTTCGTTTATAGGCACGATTTATAAAAGAGGGCCTTTTTTTTATCGACACTAAATGAAGAAGACGTCTCAACTTCATAATGGTGTAAAATGTACAAAAGAGAGATAGAATCTCATATGTTTTTTGACAATGTTTTGAAGAAAGTCTTTGTATTATTTCGAACTTTTGCAACTGTTTTTCTTACAACATATTTGGTATAAACTTGTACTCGTAACTATTTTTTCTTTTGCAACAGCTTTTTCGAATTAATACAAGGGTATAACTATTTTCATTTATAACAGTTTTGAATAAATATAAGGGTATGAATTTTTACCCGTAACTATTTTTGTTTACAACAGTTTTTGAATAAATACAAGGATAATGCTTTTTTCATCCGTAATTGTTTTCATTTACAGTAGTTTTTGAATAAGTACAAGGATGTTGTCTCATCCGTAAATGTTTTCATTTACAACAGTTTTTGACTAAGTACAAGGATGTGCATTTTTATCCGTTTCTAATATTATGCTTTTAACCTAAACATTCGTTTACATTTACGAATATATTTTTTTGAAACATTCGTTTACATTTACGAATATGTTTTTTGAAGGTTTCTGAATCAGACTTTGTGTTTTTGTCTTTGGCTCTTTGATTTTGCTCACAGTCCTTGACTTGTTTGGGAAAATGGATCTTCAGGCTTGAGCTTTGACTTTTTGATAGTCTTCTTTGCCTTACATAGTGTATAGTCCCCCAAGTGTTTGAGCTTTGAAGAATGAAATCCCGAGCACTTGACTATTCCTTCCTTGTGGTCCTTTCCTGAAAAGGAAAAACATACGAGATTCGAAGGTATATAGTTTTTAGATGATGACTGCTTAACCCTTAAAAATGTCCATCAGAATGTTGTAACCCTAGACCGGGAATTCAGTTACTTCCTCGTGTCTATGCAGGTCTAATATCATCATCTGGTGATGGGTTAGCTTTTTGCCCATCATCTAAAAAGGTTAGTACAATTTTAACTGTACAAAAGTAAAATCGAATGTAATGATACATGACCGGGGGTATTCCTTTTACTTAGAAGTAATACTTCTTCAAATGATCAGCATTCCATTGGTTGGTAAGATTCTGACGTCCATAGTTTCCAGCTCATAAGCGCCTTTTCCAGCAATGCCACGGACTTTGTAAGGTCCTTCTCAATTTGGATTTAGCTTTCCTGCACCAGCTTCCTTCGTCGATTGGAAGACTTTTTTAAGAACGAAGTCCCCAATTTTGAAATATTTGAGAAGAGCTTTTCTGTTGTAATATCGCTCTATAATTTGTTTTTGGGATGCCATACGTATAAGTGCGGCTTCCCTCCTTTGCTCGAGCAAATCCGGATTTGTTTTCAACTCGTTGTTGTTTGTTTCTTCCGTTGTTGTTACGAACCTCGTGCTTGGTTCACCAATTTCCACCGGTATTAAAGCTTCTGTACCATAAACAAGCACGAATGGAGTTTCTCCCGTGGCTGTTTTTGCAGTAGTTTTGTAGGCCCATAATACTGCCGGTAGCTCATCAGGCCAGTTTCCCTTGGATTTTTCCAACCATTTCTTTAAGTTATTGACGATGACTTTGTTTATTGATTCGTCTTGCCCATTATCCACGGGGTGATACGGTGATGAAGTGATTCGTTTGATTTGCCAGCTTTTGAAGAATTCTGTGATTTGTGAGCCTATGAATTGTGGGCCATTTTCACATACGATCTCCTTTGGTATTCCAAAGCGGCATATTATGTGTCGCCATATGAAGCTTTTCACTTCTTTTTCTCGCATATGTTTAAAAGCAACTGCCTCTACCCATTTTGTGAAATAATCTGTTAATACGAGTAAGAACCGTACCTTTCCTTTAGCTGGGGGAAGGGGTCCCACTATATCCATGCCTCATTTCATGAATGGCCATGGTAACACCACTGGGTGGAGTAATTCTGCTGGCCGGTGCATATTATTTGCATATCTCTGACATTTGTCGCATTTGGCTACGAAGTTCTCAGCATCTTCCTCCAATTTAGGCCAATAATACCCTTTACTCTGATTAGGGTTTTGACTAAGGATCTTGCTTCTGCATAGTTTCCGCAGTGTCCTTCATGCACTTCCTTCATCACTTACTCCGTTTGATTGGGTCCAAGGCATTTGGCTAGGGGACATCCAAACATTATACGGTATAAAGTTTCACGAACTAGGCAGTACTGTGCAGCTTTCCGGCGAAGTGCTTGAGTTGTTTTTTCATCTTCAGGCACGGAATTGTTCTGCAAAAAATTTACAATTTTGTTTCTCCAATCCCAGGTTAATTTGTTAAATGTTACCTCATTTTTGTCATGGTCAATTGTTGAATGAAATAGGTGTATGATAATTGCATTGTCTTTATTTGTTATGTCGGTAACTGCTACGAGTTTAGCCAATGCATCCGCTTCTGCGTTTTCCTCCCTGGGTATTTGCATAACTTTCCATGACTGGAATTGCCTTGCTAGGTCTTGTTCCTTTTCCAGATATTGTTGCATCTGAGCCTCTCTAGCGGTATAAGTCCCCAGCATCTGGTTTACCACTAGTTGAGAGTCACTTTTGATCACGATCTGCTCAATTGAGAGTTCTTGTGCCAGTTCAAGCCCTGCAATGACAACTTCGTACTCTGCTTCATTGTTAGTTATGGAATAACATATAATGGCTCGTCGTATCTTTTCACCCGTAGGTAATATTAAAATAATTCCCAACACGACTCCTTTTACATTAGAAGAGCCGTCAGTAAATAGGGTTCATATTCCTGGATTAGCCTCGTTGAAGAGTTGTATCTCTTTTTCTACTTCAGGGATTATGCTGGTATTAAAATTAGAGACGAAATCAACTAACATTTGAGATTTTATTGCAGTCCTAGGCTGATATATTATATCAAGTTCTTTTAATTCTATTGCTCATTTAGCTAATCTCCCTGATAGCTCTTGTTTATGCAAAATATTCCTCATTGGATACGAAGTCACAACAGTGATTGGGTGGCTTTGAAATTACGATCTTAACTTTCTAGCTGCCATAATTAGAGCTAAGGCTAATTTTTCTAGATGAGGATATCTAGTTTCAGCATCTAATAAAGACTTTCTTACATAATAAATTGGATATTGTTTACCTTTGTCTTCTCTTACCAGTACTGCACTTACGGCAATTTCTACTATGGCAAGATAGACATACAACCTTTCTCCCTCCTTGGGTTTAGACAGCAGTGGAGGTTTTGATAGATAGGCCTTCAGATCTTTGAGAGCATGTTTTCATTCTTCAGTCTATTCGAACTGATTTTGCTTTTTTAGAATTGAAAAGAATTTAAAACGCTTCTCTGAAGACCTGGAGATAAATCTTCCTAAGGCTGCAATTCTTCTTGTTAGTCTTTGAACTTCTTTTTTGCTCGTAAGTATATCAGGTATTTCATCAATAGCTTTAATCTAATCAGGGTTTACTTCTATACCCCTATTTGATACAAGGAAACCCAAAATCATGTCTGATTCAACGCCGAAGGCGCATTTTTCTGGATTTAGTTTCATGTTATACCTGCGCAGTATTTCGAAGGTGATTGAAAGATGCTGGAAATGATCTTCTGCCTGTGTTGATTTCACCAGCATGTCATCAATGTATACTTCCATTGTTTTCCCCAGATGTTCCTGGAACATCTGGGTCACTAGCCTTTGATATGTAGCTCCAGCATTTTCCAGGCCAAAAGGCATGATTTTGTAACAATAAGTCCCCATGTTTGTAACAAAGGAAGTTTTTTCCTCGTCTGAGGGATCCGTTTTTATCTGATTATAACCAGAATACACATCTAGAAAGCTTAACAATTCATGACCTGCAGTGGCATCAATCATTTGATCTATGTGGGTAATGGAAATGAGTCTTTAGGGCATGCTTTATTCAAATCTTTGTAATCTACGCATACTCTCCATTTACCATTCTTTTTTGGTACCACTACGGTATTAGCTAACCAATTAGGATATTTTACCTCGCGTATTGAACCAATTTTCAAGAGTTTTCGTACCTCTTCATCGATCACTTGGTTCTTGAATGGTCCTTGCTTTCTTTTCTTTTGCTTGACAGGAACGAAGGATGGATCTTCATTAAGGTTATGAGTCATCACTTCTGGGGGTATACCTGTCATATCTGAATGGGACCAAGCGAAACAATCTGACTTAACTTTTAAATATTCAATTAACTTACATTTTCTCGCAGGACTTAGCCTCGTGCCTATATGAACTTTTTGCTCAGGCTCCTGCTCGAACAATGGGCTAGCTTCGAGCTCCTCCGTAGTTGTTTTAATATGCTCGTCCTCTTCTGGATCCTGAATGACATCGGGTCTGTAATCCATGTCCGTAAGTTTTGAAGTTGCCTCTGTGGTGATTTGGTTCACCTTCTCGTGGCTTCCTTCTTCCGTACCTATTTGGGTACTAGTTTCTTCCGTACCTGTTTGGGCGATTTCCTCGTCTGTTGACTCTTCCACTACCTCTTTTTTGTTAGAGTATACTACTGAATTTATATTCCATGAGGTCTGCTTATCACCTCGAATCTGTTGAATTCCCCATTTGGAAGGGAATTTTATTACCTGATGTAAAGTAGATGGTATTGCTTCCATGTCATGGATTCATGGTCTGCCCATAATTACGTTGTAAGCCATATCGGTATCAATGACTTGAAATTTTGTATTATTTATCACTCCTTCTGCATAGGTACTAAGCTCAATTTCTCCTTTTGTTATGACCGTAGAGTTTTCAAACCCAGATAAGAATCGTGCTCTTGGGATTACTCGATCCTCCATTAGCCTTTCTTCCACAACTCTCAACAAAATGATGTTGACTGAGCTACCTGGATCAATCAACACTCTTTTTACATTAGTGTCATGTATAAGTAAGGATATTACAAGTGCGTCGTTATGAGGAAGCAGCAATCCGTTGACATCTGCATTGTCGAATGATATATTGTCTGTTTTCATGTCTTCACGAATTCGCTTCCCATTTGTAATTCTGAATTTTGTTGTTCTTTTGCAGACTACTCCGTTCACCTCCTCTCCTCCGTGTATCACATTCATTGTTCTCTTTGGAGATAGTGATTTTGGGGGCTCTTGCATGTTCTTCATATATGCATGTTTACCTTTTTCACTAAACAGTTCTGTTAGATAGCCCTGTTTTAATAATTGTTCTACCTCACCTTGCAACAATCTGCAATCTGATGTTATGTGTCCATGATCGTTATGGAATTCACACCAGAAGTCTGGATTCCTTCTGTTTGGATTCGATCTCATTTTTTTGGGCCATCGAACTTTATCGCCCATGTTTCTCAGTACTGTAATTAATTCAGAAGTACTTACATTGAAGTTGTAGTCTCCGACTCTTGTATTACCTTTATTCTGTTCCTCCCGATCTTTTCTGGATCTTGAGGAGGATGAGTTCGTATATCTATTTGATGGTCTATATTTCGACCGTGTGTTTTCAAACCTGGAATGAGTTTCTCGTCCCGAAGGTCCCATATATGGATTGTACCTTTCTTACATGTTCTCCTTTCTGGTTCAGAGCGTCTAGAACTGGTTTGATCTTCAGCTTTTGATCGAGCAATGGTGTCTTCTTCTATTCGTAGCTTGGTGTTGTACCTGTTATAGACATCGTTCCATGTCGTGGCTGGGAATTCTCTCAAGCTTTCCTTGAGTCATCTCGTCGCTTCTGAGCTTCTGTCATTTAAATTACTTGCAAACGCCATTGCTGCCCAATTTTCAGGTACCCTTGGTAGCAGCATTCATTCTCGTTGGAACCTGTCTACAAATTCACGGAGCAACTCCGCGTCTCCTTGTTTTATTTTGAATATGTCTTCCATTCGTTTTTTAACTATTTAAGCACCGGAATGTGCTTTTATAAAAGAATCTGCAAGCTCAGCAAAAGAGTCAATAGAATTTTTGGGTAGAAGAGAATACCATGTTAGTGCTCCTTTGGTGAGTGTCTCTCCGAACTTCTTGACCAGTACTGACCCAATTTCTTGTTTAGTCAGGTCGTTGCCTTTTACTCATGTAGTAAAAGTAGTTACATGATCACGTGGAACGGTTGTCCCATCGTACTTGGGAATATCAGGCATTTTGAATTTCTTGGGAATAGGCAAGGATGTTGCGCTTGGCTTCCAAGGTTGTTGAGAATATCTATCAACGTCAATGCCTTTGGTGACAGGTGGTACTCCAGAAATTTGCTCGATTCGATCGTTTTGTTCCTTCACTTGTTTCTGCAAAATTAGTAATAAAGATTGTAATTTTTTATTATTGGACATACCTGGTCTTGCTTCGAGGGACTCATTTAGAGTGTCTCTACTTCCTGAGTTTGCTAATCCGGATTGTGGATTTTCCCCAATTGCGGTGTTATTAGGAGGAGGTGTAGGTGATGCAGTCGGTAGTCCCCTTATGAAAGCTTGCAAGACTTGAGTCTCATATTCACCAACCATTTGTTTTACAGGATCTTGTTCTCCTGTTTGTTCATTTCCATTGTGATTATTATTTTGAGTCGTAGATCTCTCTGGGGAATGTTCCCTTGAGCCTCGTGGGGATCCTGAAGGTGATGGAACTGGGGTTCCAACCCTCTGTTGGTTGTTGTCATTGGCGTTCAACATAATTTACAGAATGTTATTTGAGAAAAAAAGAGATTATCAGATTCTCGGTAACGGAACCAATTTGTTTAACCAAAGAATTAGATTCTCTGCCAAAGCTATTTTTAAGAAGAACTCGGATTTCTGATAACCAAAAGAGTATAGAAATAATTGTAAGTAAATTCGTAAATAGAAAGCAATAGAGATGCATAAAAAGTAAGTATATTTCAATAGTGGTTCCAACTTGTCTTTACAAGTTATATTTTACTCCCTTTTATAGGGAATTTCTTAATATATCGTCTACTTTTTTCAGTGATTGAGAATTAATGACTAATAATGGCATTAATGTAACGTTACAATGATTAATCGTAACTGTTGCGTGAAGATTATGTAACGTTTGGGCTCATTAATTGAAGATCCCCGAATCTGCCCTTTATTCTGTCTTGATTCATCCTGACCGCGTCTCTTCATCTTCTCAATTAGGTTGAGATTCTTGTATCTGATTACCCCGTGGGTATGTTGTTCCGTTCCTCTTTATCTCGTACCTCTTCATAAAGTCTCGTCCAGTTGTCATGTTGTCATTGCTCCACATAGATTGCTAAGTCATCATAATTATTACACGTGTGAAGCTCATTTTTACCAATATAGACGCGTGAGCTTGATCATTCCCCCTCGAAAGATTCAGGAACTGTATAGGCGCATGAGGTGATCGGCGGTGGACGAGCATCCATCGATCTTGCTCACGAAGAACCGACGAAGGATCACGATCCTCTAGAATGAAGGGTGGATTTGATCGAGGCATACCTCTTATCTTTTGCAGAAGTCGATGATGGTCGGATCCAATGGGCCCAGCATAAAGGATAAGTGTAAACACTTAAGTATCCCTCGACATGGGTGGTGATGTCTTTATCAAGTCCGGGAACCACCACGTTCTTTTCAACCCAATTGCAATCTTTTTTTACCGTAGGGAGGACCTCTTCAATGATCGAGCATATGTATCTCGAGACCTCCTCTCACCGGCCTTGTACAGGGGAAGGTTTTTCAACCTTGAAATCGGCGTTTACCGAGCATCCTCCAGGGACAAAAGTTTTCAATGGGGGTTCCGGTACTGACTCCTCGACAGCAGCACGCGAAACAGTCTCCTCGGTAGCCGCCCGCAAGGTAGAAGGGTTTTCTTTTTGAGGAACGATTTTTAAAGTCTTCGCCATTTTTTTGAAAATAGAGGAAAAATGAGGAAAAAGAGGAAGTTAAAGGAGTAGACTTGATGATTTGGGACGAAGACGAACAAAAGTTCTTATAAAAGATCTCAAATAACTAGGATATAAGTGCCAGAAAGTATTAAGATTTTTAAAGTACGAGGATAGACGGTTTGGATGTAAAGTTTGAATGAACAAATATAAAAGGGGTATTTATAGTTTTTCAACGACAGTTCGCATCCAGGAGTGGCCGGTCGACAACTGACAAGCATTTAATGCCATTAAGACTTAACTGACAAGACGTTTTGTTTGTTTTGTCGTTTCTGTAGCGGGGCATCAAAGTAAGAATCGGAAGCTCATGTCGTTTCTCGTCGTCTACTCTCCAAAAAACGAGGGGATTATCTGTATACGGTCGAAATTGATCTCGCCTATGACATGGTAGGCCAGGATCGTAACATAGCAATAAAGGATTGAAGATCGACCCCAAGTCCCACTGAGTTAGGACCCCAGGTCAGAACGCCTACCTTCGAGAATATCTAGGCCGTGATCCCGGAATCGACCCTAGTCCCGAACAAGCTCGAAGAAACATAGTTAGCATAGCCAACAGAAGACCGAAATACCGGTAACCAGTCGGGTGTTACAGCGAGAATTTAGGCACGTATCAATAAGGAGCCGACAATCAGCAAATTAAGAAATTTTTTACCTTTTATAGAATTGTACCTAAAGTATGATTCCTCTACTATATAAAGGGCGGGCTGATAATTCATTTGACACATTGTAACACGGATTCCAAAGCAATACATTATTATTTTTCTCTTTAAGTTGTGGTTCTTCTGTATCTTGATACCGATCGAAGTGCATTCGACTCGAGGGTGGCTAACCTTCCAAGGTTGAAATTGTCCAATTCGTGTGGCTTGAATTTACTTTATCATTGCTTATTTCCATTACAACTTAATATCATTGTATCAAGTTAATCGGCGTATTCTTACAAATTCAACTGTTATCCAATTTTGAGGATAAACAAGACAAACATTATGGTGAAATCAATTGTCTACCTAGTTGCAGAATAATCCAAAGAAGAATCAAGCTGTCTTTTTGGACTTATTCTAATACAATGTGTCTATAATGTCTGGCAACAATGACATTATAATATTTGCCATCAACTGAGGTTGTTAGGTTGTGGAATCTTGTTGGATTTGCTAAACGGAATCTCATCACAACAAAACTGATCCAAAATAATTCTACCTAGGGAGTTTTTCTTTTTAAAATACTTGCAATTACGTAAGTGCTAAAATATATGGGGCAAACCAAAGAATATAACCCCATGCGAGTTAGGTCATGAATCTTAAGCGCTCATGTCTCTTAATTTAACAATCTTACATTTACAAATTGAGAGACTTTTGCCTACCATATGTGCTGCACGATGGCCCTAAGCGCAAACAGCGTATCTAACTGGACTTTGATCTACATCTTTCAGATGTGTAAATCACGTATTTACTTCCAATGCGACAATTCATACCATTAATTTCACTAGCCACCTTTAGATAATCATATCATATCATCTATATCTATATCTATACTACTATATTAAAAGCACGAAGACATTTAGCAAAATGTTGTTCGCCTTTTTTACCCTTTAAAAATAGGGTTCACACTAGATAAAATAGTCAATTAAGCATTTCCTAATATTTAGGACATGAAAATTAAATTGGTTATTATATCTTTCCTTATTTAAACTAAATACCTAAAATATACCTAAAATTTAAAATTGATTAAAATTTTGCCTTAACTAAATGGGTAAAAATCAATTATGTGGTATATTAGTACAAAAGTGGTAGACGTTCATAGTTTCCGTAATTACATGACATCCTAATGGCACTCTAATTATATTCATGACGAACAATGCAATTTTTAACATCAAATAAGAAATTTCTTTAAAGAACTATTTTACTTCATTTAGTATTTAAAACAACTTAATTCTAATTATGTGATAAATAGCGAGAGACTAAAATTAATCTATATTTATACTATATTAAAAGCACGAAGGCCATTACATAAGAATATAATCACAGTAAGATAAATTATATAAGTTGAGGAAGTTAATTTTTACAAGAATTTATAATTTTAAAAATTGTTATTTCACCTGAAACAATAACAATCCAGGTGACATTAGAAGTCTTGCACTTCAAAATACCAAGAGACGAAAACTTAAAGCAAATTGTATACAAGTCATACTTAGGAGCTTAAGATTATTTTCATATTGCAAAAAATTTAAGATTTAGGGTTGGTAATATTGAAAATGTTAGCTATTTAAGCTTTTCTTTAAAAGCATATGTTAATAAAATATTTTCAAAAGTGTTGTCATAGAGTTTCTTAGTTTTTATAGTGTCGATAAATCTATTTAGCGGATAAATATTGCATGTAATCACGAACAAATATCAAATTAGAAATGTGTGGCTAACTGATATTACCATATGCTATCGAGTTAAAGGGAATGACAAGTACCAATTGCTAGCAAGTATCATCTCTTTGTGTAATGATAATGATCGAATCTACCTAGAAAGTAGCGAGAAAGCTTAAATCTATTCCAAACGAAAGTCCAAATAATAAGACATTTGTAGAGAAGAGATCTTCTTCTATTGAGTTAGATAAATGCGATTAACGTTCATGATTTTTTTTCTCAGTAATTTAGAGTTTTTAATTTTTGTCGATAATTCGAACACTTCTATGCATACTATCTATGTAATTTTTAAAATTTTATATTCATTCATATAAAATACACGCGCAACGCGCGTACTCTAATACTAGCTATATTAAAAGCATGAAGGTCCTATCGAAATGTCGTTCGCCTTTTTTATTCTTGAAATTTGCGTTCACACTTGACAAAATAGTCATTTAATTAATTTTCTAAATTTAGAATTAGACAATTAATTATTTTCCTAATATTTAAAATTTCGAAATCAACTTGATTTTGTATTATAAATCCTTCCTTATTTGAACTATGTAATATAGTAATAAATTTGTAAAAGAAGTATAATAACACATATTTTGTTCCTTTTAGATTCAGGAGTTCCTTTTTTTCACACATATTTTGTAGTTAAATAAAGTTATTTAAAAATGTGTTAGGTCATTGAGCGATAAAGAAATAGTAGTACATTATCTTGCGTGGATCCAAAGAACACGTCCATGGATGACAATTTTGACCCATTTTTCAAAAATAAAGAGATAGAAAGGAGGCTAAATTAGTAATACTGAGTGGAGCCTATAAATTTTACAGATGTACAAAAAATTAATCTTTTATCCGTTCGATTAGATATTTTTCGAAATATATTAATGAAAAATGATTCTCCATGTGAATAGTCCTTTTAAGAAAATATATTAATGAAAAAATGATTCTCCATATAAATGATGATCGTCTGATTTCTTTTAAAACTTTTCAGTATTTGTATATTGGCTTATATTTTCAATATATAACGATGATCACTTTTATATAGTAATTTCTTCCCTTTATTTATGTTAAGCCTGCTTATACTTTAGTTTCTTTACGGAGATAATGCAGATCATTTCTACGATTCACCTCTTTTCTGGAGCGATACTAAAAAAGATATTTTTATTGATGAGCTTGCAAGGGTGCTGAAGAAAGATAAGAGTGCAGCTACCCAACATTTCAAGATGGATTTTCCTAAGCAATGGGATACTTTGAACACAACTCTGCATTCTACAAATGCCTCACCTTTACGTTTGAAGACTATGCTGGTTCAAGTGCATATAATAACTCTCATGATATTATCCTGTTTTCTCGTAACTATAGAGCACGCTATGCTTTCGGGCATGATGTCGTCTTCGAATTGGAAGGAAATTTTTCGCAGCTTATTGCTAACGCATATAGTGCTTGCGTTACTGGTACGTTCAAGGATCAACCCATCAGTTTTAACGAAATTGATTTGCGAAAAACTGGTTCTATCAGGTAAGATTCCAAACTTAGTAACCTTACTTGTCTTAACTTTAACCTTACGTACAAGGATAACCTAGTTTGCTAGAAGTAGCTTCGTATTGTCTATAACGTTCATAAGCTCTCCATTTTTTTCTCAAGGATTAAATCAATCGGTGTTCCAAAGCTCTGCTTGGTTCGCAAGGGCATTTTGGAGTATATACTTGGTTGTTCTCTCTTACCCTAATTTTCTTGGATCTCGTACTAACATCATGGGTGGCTCTAGGGTAAGGCCACTAAAGCTTCTGCTTTAGGTCCCCAAGAGACAAAGGGGCCCCAAAAATTTTTCTATTAATTATAATTATTTATATTCGTAAGATTTTTTTTAAGCTAACAAAATATTAACATTTCGTTTCATTACAATACATTGGTTCTGGTTATCAAATGGTTTATTGGTAGATATGAACATTCAAATAATTCTACTCAAACTTTTAGAATATTAGACAATGTTATACAGTTGAATCCAAAAAAAAAAAAAACTTTAAGCCTTGTAAGAAAATTTGGTAAGACCATACAATTTTATTTTTTTTGGTTATCTAAATTAATCGTGCCTATTTGTCTGACCGTTGTCACATTACTAATATTATTTCCTCATATCTTAAGTTTTGACTTTAGGCCTCCGATTTCGTTGAACCATTACATATCAATTTAATTCACACCGCCTTAGTCATTTCGGATGTGGTCTGAGACTCCTATATATATCGATATCCGGTGAAATTGTTTGACTCCCATAAACTCGTTTCTCTTGCCAATGAAGTGCAGCATACCTTTTCTCAACATGTCTTTTCTTTCACTCCTGGAAGTATACCTTGAACTGTACATAGCACCATTAATTAATTAGTGCTGCTTCTTCTGGAGCCATAAAATACGTGTTACAACATTCACTGTTTCGCCTTCTCGTTGAATCTCTTGATTATTTTATTCTCTTTGTTCATACCTGGTTTGATTTCTTTAATGGTGGTCCTCATACTCATTGGCTGTTTTGTTGTGTCCATGAAACTCATACGTAGCTTTGGAGAATGTCCATTATCCATTTGGTTTTGTGATCTCCTTACCCAATTTTCTTTGGAATCTTGGCATCTTCACCGATGATCACAACTTGGTAGTGGCCTCAACTTCAATCCCAATACAAGAACGACTATTCGTTATGAGATTAGGAGATTGAATTTAGTTTGTAACTGTTGGGTCAAATGCCAAGCTAGTGGAATAGAATTTATTATAATATAAGTAGCTTGTATGCCTATTGCAAATTTTAGATGGAAAATTGAATACTAAGTAACTTTGGTTAATATTTTTCTTATTTAAAAAGATGAGAAATGGGCCAAGCGATGACCTAGATGTAGAGATTTTTATTGGTGTCCTTAATTTACTAGGGAAAAGAATTCACGCAGAAGGATTTTCTGAATGTTTAAATCTTATACATTTCTCAAGGACTGATAGTACAAATCATAAGCTTCAGAAAATAGAGTTCACAAAGCGGAAATGAAATAAATACTTAGTTTGTTTGAAAAGTATATAAACAAAACCTTATAATCTAAGACTACCCCGAACAACAAAGGCAGCTGCAACAGGGACGCGGGTACATCTTCGAATTCAGCAACCATCGAACACAGCAAAAATTGCAGCCAATATCTGCACGCAATGTGCAGAAGTGTAGTATCAGTACAACCGACCCCATGTACTGAGTAAGTAACAAACCTAACCTTAGGTTGAAAGAAGTGACGAGCTATCACAAGGTCGGGCCCAATACTGGTATTCTACAACAATCCATAACAGCATAACACAAGTAGTAAAGGGGTATCTCAGAAGAAAAAGGGCTCAACTCGTTCACAGTTTCAGAAAAATAGGCTTGCTTTTCAAATATCTTAGTGAAACTCAATTCTTTGCCGGAAATGCCAAAATATACAGGTAAGTTTGAAAACTGTTATTTTTCTCAAAATCCTTTCAACAATAAGTAATAAGTTCATTTTCTTTCAAAATATCAAGTGGAAAAAAAAATACCTTTCTATACCCACATAATGTGTGTAAAAAGTCATGAATGACTAATACTATATAACATGAGGAAAAATGCATCTCTATGCATGTATGTCAAATATGCATATCAAATGCGATGCAACTTAGTGATAAAATCATATGCAAGCTCTCAGAGTATCAATTCACTCAGTCCTCACAGTCACTCAGTCCTCACAGTCACATAGTCCTCCCAATCACTTGGCACTCGCACTCGCACTCAGTGGGTACATGCGCTCACCGGGGTGTGTATAGACTCCGGAGGGGCTCCTTCAGCCCAAACGCTATATCAAGCCAATCATGGCATAAATCAATAACCATGTTGCGGCGTGCAGCCTGATCCCATAAGTAAACATGTTGCGGCGTGCAGCCCAATCCCATAAATATCCTCACAATCATGCCCTCGGTCTCACTCAATCATCAATCTCTCTAGTCATATTATAAGTGGGAAGAACTTAGGTGCAAAGCTGAATTACATGAATGCCCATTAAAAACTGATAACATTTTTACCCTCATCTAAACACTATTTCTATTATTTGTACCAAATATTGAATTTACCTTCCAATTAATTATTATCAATGAATCAATTATATGAGAAATCAACCACTGGATTAACCAATTCATTATGTTGTTAGTAAGGAGAAATTGAGGAGTTACAAGAAAAAGTTCATGTGATCCATCTGAATGGTCATTCTTCATTATATATTTAATGATGATGCATTAAAGAATGAAATATTAGAAGTCTGAAACGTATAGGATTAATCTAGATAAATAGGTAAAAATTCAAAAATATAAAACGCTTGAGGAGCTAGATAAGTGATGTTCCTTCTCAGAAATGGATTGAGTAGTGTTTCTCATGTAAGAAAGTATCTAATATTACGTGTCTTCTAGAGTCTATTCATGAAATATATTGTATGTTTGTATTGCAAAATGGATAATGTATAAGCAACTTAATTGACAAGGGTCCATGTTGAGTTCAACGAGAAGGATTTCAAGCCTTTCTGATGCATGTATACATTTATCGATGGAATCAAGGTTACTGCATCTCTTGATCTTGTTGTTTTGATTTTCATCATTTGCTTTATCTTTTGAGTAAAGAGGTATAACGAGAGCACTTTTAAGTTATTACGCTATTACGTGTTTATATCGATGCAACGCATTTGAAGTAGAAAATTTTGAAAAAGGGTCCTGATAAATGATAATCACCTCAAGACAATTATGAGTATGCGTCTAATTTCTTCAACCTTTTTAGTCTATCCTTTCTCTGTGTTAAAACATTAAATAGAAAATTTTATAATATCTACATGTGCATTTTCAGAGACTAGTATTATAATAAGAATATATGCCATAACTGAAGTCGATACCAAGTATTACTTTTGATTTACAATAGACCTTTATGGTACAAACGGAAGTTTAGTGCACCGAATTGCCCTTTTTTTGAATATGGGAAGAGTAGGTAGTTGCATATTCGGGCAAATAGACAAGTTTATTAGAATCACATATGAATGCAATACAACACTCAGCGTTATGTATGTATAACAGCACCTGATAAGGGAATAAGAAATTAAACATCCGAAGTTAGAAGATGCATAAAACAAGCTCTTCATCTAGCAGCCCCATCCTATCTGACAAATAAACAAAATCACAATAAACCCGGAAAAAAAAGGGTGGGGGAGGAGGGCGGGATGGGGAATAAGAAAACAAAAACGGCTCCTCATGATGGAGACAGGATTTACAATGAAAACTACACATATATTATGAACCTATAGGTCATTGGCTTATAAGGTCAATGAATACAAGGATTGTCGGAAGTTACTTGACACGAGCAGCAACGGAAACAGCAACTTCGTTAAACATAACTTGAATGAGATGTGACGATCAGTTGGTGCTGCAGATTTCGAGGGTGTTCTTCCAGCAACAGCAGGGGCAACTCCGGAGCTATTAGGGGAATTCTGCTGCTCTGTTGGCAGTGAGTTTGGCGAACTACCATTTGCTGGAGTCATTGGCAGTCTATTACTATCAGTAAGGTCTTGACCTGACGAGCAGTTGAACATGCGAAAGATTAAAATCAGACATCCAAATAATCAGAATTGGAAAACAAAGTAGGGTTAAATCACCAACTGGCAAGGAGCATTTTTCTGCCCCTCTTTTTCTTTGGAATGAGTAATGAGCAAGATAAAATAATAACAAAGGAAAGATGCAAAGGTAGAAAAGCAAGTTTTGCTGGAAGACTAGCTGCAAACTGCACCATCACATACTCCAGATGACAGATATAGTGTAGCTAATTATTCTTAAAATTGGGGTATCGCAATCAGTAAGATCTTCCAAACACCTTCCTCACCCACCCTGACAGAAAGGAGGTATCTTCCCTACCTGCGACCTGCCACAAAACTCTGAACACTTCGCGCAGGCACCACACCTTATCAATTTTTTGTTCTGATTAGTTTTTATCTCCTCCTATTAGTGCAGCTATTAACAAAGTGTCGAATGGAAATTAAACATCCGAGTTACCAAGTAGGCTGACGCAGTGAGCAATGAAGACTAATAAACGACAAAGAAACAGAAGGATAGAGACAAGTTGTTTAAGATGAGCATAGAAGCGACTGAGGAAGAAAGTGACTCAAAGTACAGATACTAACATGACTAGATAAAACTTCCTCTTATATGCTCATCTAATAAAGCCAATAGTATCCGGAAGACCATAGTTCGTGTACAATATTGATCTTTGGTGAAACTGCGAATAAGCTTTATGTACATCGATTGACTCTAGCTGGGTGTAAAAAATTGCAGTTCAACTTCTCAATACACAAGAATAGGTTTTTAGGAGTGAAGTAACAGAATACAAGTAATAGCATTTAAGTTAAGGGAAAAAGGCCAAAATTATCCCTCTACTATTGAAAATTAGTCACGTTTATACCCGTTTCTACTTTCCGTCTAAATGTGTCCCTACCGTTAAGAAAGTAGACAAAAATATACCTAACCCTAACAGATGTCCACTGTGGCAAGGGACCCCCTAAATTAAAAATTCCACAAAATTAAAAAATGCCACGTAATTTAAAATGCCACGTAAATCTCTCTTTATCCCAACCATCCGAACCCCTTGCCCTCCATCTTTACGGCAACCTCTGCCAACTATCTTTCTCAAAAAGTAAATCTAGACCATCATCTCTGTCATCAATAAACCACCATCCTCATCTTCACCTTCTTCAACTTACGTCGATCCATAGTACTTCTCACTAAGTCATGAATTCTATTCAATTTCTGTTCATATGTGACAAAATTTTATCATAACTATCATCTTCAAATTTCATAGCTTTAGAGGGTCAGAATTTTATCCTTGATTCTTGTAGTGGTGGACACCATTTTTTCCCTTGCTTCTTATTTTTCTTTATGATGTGATTTCTTTCACTTATTGTCTTTGTAACGCCTCGATTGCGGTGCCATTATTTTTTTGGTTGGCGGATGAAGGTTGGTGTGAAAATTGTATAGTTAGATTGAAACTTATTCTGATCTAGGTACGGTGTTTGCAAAAATTTCTAAAATTTGGGGGTGTTACGACATGATTGTGTTTTGGTGATGGCAATTAGTAGGTGAAAAAGAGGTGGCAGGTCTGTGTATTGAGAATGTGTAGATCTAGGAGGTGTTTGTGGTGGAGATGGACTTGAAGTGGTGTTTATGTCTACAGACTCTACACCCCAGGCATGTCAATAATTTGCAGCGGCGCCAACACCATTTTTTCCGGCGAAATTTCATTATAACTATTGGAGTGAAAGAGAGAAAGTGGAGGAATTCTGATGGTAGGGAAAATGAGAGAGAAAAAAGAGAAAAGGAAAAAGAACAAATATTTGGAATGAAAAAGATAATAACGTGGCATTTTTAATTGAGGGGTCCCTTGCCACAGTGGACATCCGTTAGGATTGAGGATATTTTTGTCTACTTTCTTAACGGCAGGGATATATTTAGACAGAAAGTAAAAACGAGTATAAACGTGACTAATTTCAATAGTAGAGGGATAATTTTGGACCTTTTCCTTTAAGTTAATCACCCACGGGTACAGACAAGAAAGCAGTTATAGTTAATCCAGAGCAAACCAAAACAATTAGTGATCAGATATTGGTACTCACAGTCAGAGAGTGACCAACCCAGGTTCAGGTTTTCTCTATCAAACACCATCCGATATCCTGTCATGAAGTTCTCTGTACAGGAAAATGATTGTTAGCACTTCCAAAAATTGAGAGGGGAAATTGCAATATCACTTTTGTATTACAGTTTCACCCCCTTCCTTTGGAAGTGGAAATTATTTACAGTTGCATACAGAAGGAAGAAACCACAAGGGGAAGAGATCCAGGCTTACGTCCAATCGTTCCGATATCTATGCCCGAAGGCTCCACAGCTAAACAAAATCCAACAGCACCCTACATCATGATATTGAATTAATTCAAAAAAGATTGGACGTGGAGGACCAAAAGCTGGCATGATAAATAAAATAAAATAAAAAACAGGAGAAATAAAATAGGACGCACCACAGATTTACATGGAATCAAAAGAACCAGAAAGTTCATCTCTGAGCTAAAAGACAGATGGAGTATATTCAAGAACTTACCTGACTGCCATAAATCACAAATACAGGATCCTGGACTATAAAAGTGCTGTTCGTCATGAACTTCAGAGTAAATGACGGAATCTTTGGTAACCCTTCAGAACTGTCTAGGTTCAAATGCGCATTCAGTACATATAGTGAGGCAGAAAAAAGAAAGTAGGTCTCTCTTTCTCTTATATTCCATTACCTGGATTTGTAGCAATATTGCCAAGGATATCCTTCAAAGCTAGCTTTTGTAGCATTCACTTCCCTGTCAAACTGTAACCGGAAAAGGACATGTAAAAATACAGCACTTTAAAGTACAATAAGCAGCAAATCCTTGTAAGCCTACCTCTTTAACGACTCTATCGTAAATTTGATCTGGGAGAAATGTAAAAGATGTCCCACTATCCACAATGGCTTTGAAGTTTGTCTGTTCAATACAGGAGCTCCCAACACAACATGATTCCACCCCAACAAGATAAGTAACACTGGACCATGAATCACTCATGATGTTAATCAACAGAGAGTTTAACAAACCATACATGCAAGACAATAGTAGAGGTAAACAAACAAATACAGCACTCAAACTAATAAGCAAGTCTCTGAATTCACAATTTTACATACAATTGTCCATCTGAAGGCAGAAAGGAAGTTATCTGCTGGGTAGCAGGCCCTTGATCTCCAAAGAAGATCCTTCCTGAATCATCTTCCTTAAAACAAAGAGAAAAGCAGTTTCGGACAAATCCAGCTTTTGCAAGACGACTAGGAACTGATATCTCTCCAGGTCCCAAACCCAAAAGACCATCAGGTGCCACTCCATTTAGGTAACCACCAGTTTGCTTACTGCCACATCTGACATGAAAAGGAATTTAGACCTGCTTAATACAGTTTTTTCGCAAACATAACCATGTGAAACTAGTCCCGTGCACGAAATTCTTATTTGAACGTAACATACAGGTAGCAATTCAATGGCACATACCCGAAAATGACTGGAGCTCTAGCAGAGCTGTTGGTTGTCATACGGCTGCTTGATGCAAGGTGCAAGATATCTTCCACGAGCACTCCAGATGTGGATGTATCATCTGACACATAGTTCACAGTGTATGGGCAAGGCTGCTTAGGGTTTTTGCAATTTGAACCCAGTTCGCATAACTGATGGCTGCACGACAGGAACTTACTTGTGCTTGAGCCGGATGGATTGTACTCGTTTAGATCTTTATCCTGCATAATAGATGCCCCAAATACCAGGGAGCACCTGCCAATCAATCATCTGATATAAGTGCTAAACCTGTAGGCTGTATTAGCAAAGACTCCACATCTACATCCAGTAACTGATATTTATCTAGAGGATGGGATTAAGGTTCTAATAGGAGATCCAGCAACTCCAAGAAAAAGATTCTCTGACTTACTATAATCTGGCAAGACAACAACTCGCAAATGATATTGAATAAAATGTACAAATTTCTGAAGTATCCATCGTAAATAATGAACTGCATGTTATAAGTTCAATAGAACCGGAAAACACTGTAGAAAGATAAGATGACATAATACTGCATGAAGACATCTCTCAGGTTTGCTACTCTGTAGGAATCTTTTTTTGCTTTGTTTTCGGTTTTTCAACTAATCTGTTTCTCTGATCCCTTAGTGTACCCTAGGGGTGTCAAATCTAGCCGGTGTTGTCAAAGGCGAAAAGCTCTAAAAAACGCCCTAGGTTTATTTGGGCTTTAAGCGCAAAGCGCACTTAAAGTGTGAGATTTAGTTTAAAAAGGCGCAATGAAGGAAATAAATAAAAATTTATATGTAATTCAAGAACAAAGTAACAAATTCCTTCATAATGTTTCCCTTAGCAGCTAATACACTTATTTCTAATTATAGTTGTTGTTCAGTGCCGCTTGATTCAAGAGAGAACTCATGGGCAATGAGGTGCACCCCTTAGTGCCTTGCCTTACACCGAAGCGCAACTAAAGCGAGGCGAAGCGCCCTCCTTGAGCTTCTAAGCTTCAGGGCTGGATAGAATGGGATTTCAAGGCAAAATAGCCTATATAAGAGAAAGAGTTCCTCACTTGACTTCAAGCTGGGGAAGGCTAGTTCAAGAACTAGAAAGCTCCACGACGATGTTCATGTTCCTTTTGCAGTGGGGTTCTTAGTGGTTAAGCCGGGGAAAGGACAACATGCCCCTAATCGGATTGAAGGCCAGACTGCACATTACATTCAGGCACGGAATCCACTGAGCTAGAACAGCAGATTCGTGAGCAAGAGCGTATTTCACAGCTGATTCAACAACAGCCATTTTTTCTGGGGAACTTCTGCAATGATTCCATTCTGGGATTCCGCGCTTCGAAAAGTCTTTTTTGACCTTAAATGAGCCTTTGACAACACTGAATCTAGCCCATATTTGTGTAACCTAACCAACTGATAAAGTATTGATTGGTCAAGTGACCGGGTGGCACAGTGACCCCAGAAGAAAACTTTGTTAAAATGTATGAAACAAAAGTCGTTGGTTTAGGCTGTGTTCATCTACTCTCTATATAACGAAAAGTCGTTCTGTGTAATTAAATGAACTCCAGAAAAAGGCAAACAATCAAAACAATGATTTTGAATTAGACATGTTGGGCCATGACCGATTGTTTAGCCCAAACTGACCCAACCTATCTTGACCAAAACAACCTCGGGTTGGGTCATGACCCTTAGTTTACTCAACCCATTTCAAATTAACCCAACTGCCTTCTTATCACTCTTAGAGTAATTGTTTCTGTCTACTGTAGGCCTAAATTAAATGGATGTGTGGATCATATCCAATGGAATAGGTGATACTGATTATATACCTGAAATGGCCTTTGACCCTTCTGTTATTCAATATTCAAAACTAAAACTTCAGTTTAAGGAAGAGAACTTTATATCCAGATATCGCAATACTTGTTTTGGTGGCATAAACAGTCACATAATAGATCAGTTACCAACTATAACCAAAAGAACAAGAAATTGAAAGACAAATGACAGAAACCAAATGAACAAATAGGAATCAAGAAGTAGACAAGTAAGCTGATTATAGGGAGGGTACTTGACCACTAAGGGCCCTATATTTTCAGTCATACCAAGTCTACTATGAAATTAGAAAACATGAAACATTCTTTAATGCAGTATGTGACCTTGTCTACCTGGTGATTAAAGTATTACAAGTTCCTGTGAGTCTTAGGGTCGTTTGGTAGGAGGTATTAGCAAAAAATAATGCAAGCATTAGCTTTTTGCATTACTAGCCCCTTGTTGATACAATTTTTCAACCTAGTATTAGTTATACATCATATTTGGTATATTATCCTATGTATATACATAGCAAACCATGGTATTAGCAATGCAAGGGCTTTTAATACTTGCATAAGCATGGTTAAAGACATAATTGCCCCTCAAATCTCTCAAAATGTACAAAGTTAAAGAATGTGGAAGGTATTTTTGTAAACAGATAATTTTTTAAGAAATTATGCAATGCTTTAATACACCAAATCAAATAGTGGATAAGAAATAATCTCAGCATATCTAATGCGAGCATAACTAATCCCAACTTTACTAATACCAGCATTGCTTAATACCCCATATTCAGTACTATTCTTACACCTCCTACCAAACGACCCCTTAAAGCATTAAGGTAATTGACATTAAGGCTTTTTCTTTCTTTTTGAAATAGATGACATTAAGATTTAAAAAAAAATTCTAATGCTTTAGGAATCATACTATTTATATAATTCTGACGAGTGGATGATAATAGGCTAAAATTGTATAGTTCGGCTTATGTTTATACTCTAACTTAATGATGCTTTACTGCCTTAAGTGTGTTAAAGATAAAATTGGCTCTAATGGTGATTTTTGTGTTTCACAGGAGTACAAGACCGTAACGGCAACTTATGATGGTGATCCGGGCAAAATTGGAGTAGAATAGACCATGGGGTACCGTGTGGGTGATTTAAAGGCTGAAGACTCAGTGAGACAATAAGAAACCCCATTAACGCGGGCAGTAGCGCGCCCGCGCTAGTCAGAGCGCTAAGGCAGTGAAGAACCCCATTAGCGCGGGCTCTAGCGCGGCATTAGCGCGCCCACGCTAGTCCAGCTATCCGGAGGCAGTATGTAACTCAACTAGCGCGGGCATTAGCGCACCATTAGCGCGCCCGCGCTAGTCCAGACGCGTGAAACACAAACTGAAGGGTAATTTCAGAAGTCCAAGGTCAATCCACACAAACTATAGAAGGCTCAATTCGTCCAAGAGATAGGGGAATCAAGTTTTTAGAGTTAGAACAAGAAAAGCAAGGGCAAGAGGCAAGGAGGCAATTTGGGCATCAATCCATATCTTCCTCTTTTGTTCTTTTACCATTGACTATGAATTCCTTTGTAGTTTTCATTGTTATTATGAGTAGCTAAATATTTTATTCTAAGGTTTTGGTGGAACCCGTCGAGGATGAACTCGTTGGCCTGTTAATATACTTTTGAGTTGGTTATTAATCTCTATTTGTTCAAATACGCTTTGATTGTAGTTAGTTGAAAGGATCATCAATTAGCTGTTCCTATTTATTATGTATCTGCTTGAGAGAGAGTGCATATTTAGGTAGTTGTTTGAACAACATCACTCCCGGAGTATAGGCGAGAATCATAACCGAGGGTTTAGAGGTTGGATTAGAGATAACGATACCTCGGGTGCAATCTAAAGTGATCTGTAATGTGAATCTAGCTAGCGCAGCTTGAGAGAGTGCGTCTAGTAAATTATCATAATTGCTTGAGAGAGATTTATGATAACTGGAGAATTCATGATAGAGACAACTAAGTCAAAACTATAGGAAACATACAACTAGGGGAATCAACAACGGGGAAAACCATTACCTTAGACCTTTATTCCAATTGTTTACAACTGCTTATTAGTTACTCTTAGTTTTATAGATTCAGTTAGCTGTAGTAGTAATCACACCACCAATTGTTATTCATAAAGTTTGAGGAGGTTGACTAATAAGAATTTAGTACTTTAAAAGCTTCTCTTGATACGTTAATTCCCTGTGGGATTCGACTCTGGGCATAATACCCCGGATTATATTTGCAACGCCCGCTTAGTCTTTTATTAGACACAGTTGAGCGTGATCAGTGGACATGATCTCTCACCACTGAAGGTTAACAGTTGGCACTTTATAAGTTCCATGGACACATTTTAACCTTTTCACCAAACATTACTGAACTCCGTTAAGACTTGAGACTTCAAAAGGGAATGGCATTAGGATCCAAAGGTGAGTCGCAACTAACAACCATATCTATCCTTCTATACCAGTCCAAGTGTCAAAATATAAAGATATAGAAAAAGTTAGGCAAAATACATAGTTTACCCCCGGAACTATGGACCAAATCCCCATGACACACTTTCTGAGGACGAAAACTACTTTACACACCCAACCTTTCCGGAATGTGCCTAAGACACACTACTTTTTTCTTGAACAGTTTGTCAAATTATGTGTGATATCACGCACCAATTAGGTCTTCACACGTGTCATAACTAAAAAAATTACTTAATTTCCACCCTAATTAATATTTTCTCAAGAAACAAAAACAATCAAAAGCTCCCCTCCCAAACTCGTCTCTCATCTTTACTCTTAGTCATCTTCACCATTAACTTTTTTTCCTCCACTAAAATCTGTTTTTCCTTCACAGGGCCTCCATTTCGCACCCAACAGCTGCCAAACTCCTCTCTCACCGCTATTAGCCACCGAACAACTTGATGCCGGTCGGAGTTGGCGGTTGGCTGGCCAAATCGCTCCCTTGCCGATTTCAGATAGTCGGATATGGAAGAAACTCGCTGAAGAATGGTTAGATCTTGGTCGGATCTGCCGAATTTGACAGAAAACGGAGCTTCTCCATCGTTTATTTTACTTTTGTGTCTCTTCTTCTCATCTTTTGTTTCACCAGAAAGATTGGCCGGAAAATGAAGAGCTCCGGCGACCCATAGTTTTGATGTTATTTTTTGGTTCACGGTTGCCTTACAATCGCAGCTCCGTCGATTGCCAATTTGCTCATGTTATCGACTGAAATCTTCACATGATACCTTGCTTACATCTCCAACTTGAGAATGGCAATGTAAATTTCATATGATGGATTTGGTAAATTAAATTATTACATGATAAGAAAATGAGAGGGGAGGAGGTGGAAAATCCAGAAGGGAAATGAGGAAGAAGAAGAAGAGAAGAAGGTGGGGGGGGTTCTGGAGATCATTTACTTAAAAAACAAAAAATATAAAATTTTGACACCTAGCACTTAATTAGAGATTGTGACAAAA
>ML258459.1:40854-67331 GCA_005239495.1 Nicotiana undulata | reverse complement strand
GGGGGGGGGGGGGGGGGGGGGTTCTGGGGATCATTTACTTAAAAAACAAAAAATATAAAATTTTGACACCTGGCACTTAATTAGAGATTGTGACAAAAAATTTAAATGGTTCACGCTCTTATCTTTTTGGTTATCCACGGGCCTGCCACGTAGCAAAAGAGGTGTGTTTTAGGCACATTTTAGAAAGGTTGGGTGTGTAATAAATTGTCCGTGCTCAGAAAGTGTGCTCAGAAAGTGTGTCATGGGGATTTGGTCCTAAGTTTCGGGGGTAAACTATGTATTTTGCCAAAAAGTTAACATGTTGTATCAACTTGATAAATAATTTCGTAGCGTGGTTTGGATGTCAAACCACTCAACTGAAGCCAGCAAAGAAATATACCATATATAAAACTAGTGCAGTCACAGTAACAGCAAGAAACTAGGAACAAACATTTATAACAGTGATATAACATTCTTGGTTAATATTGCATACCAGGCTGCTATAGTAACTCGCTGATAGAGGAGCGCATTGTACACATTCACATGGAACCCAAAGCAAGTCACTCCCAGCATCCAGTGCGACGAGAAAAGAAACAATTGGGGTTCCTATATCAATATACATGTAATGTAACCTGAGCAAAATTGCATAAATTTGGATTAAGATCTTTATATAACCCGGAATACAAACTCTTACAATGTAATAAACGAAAAAGAATAAAGTTAGACACCAAATTCGAACTTGCATCAAACCTTATGGGCCAGAAAAGCAATCCACGCACACTGAGACTTTCATTTGATGAACCCCTAACCGTGCTTTTTTCTTTTTTTTTAATTCAAGCTAAAACCACTAATTTCACAAAAGTTCCCAGAAACATCCTACATTCCACCACCGAAAGAGGACATATATAAACCAAACCCAAAATAAACCAAACCCATAATCCTTCTACTAGCTAACTTATGCATAGTCCCATTATATTATTCCATCCTATTATTCCACTATGTCCCATTTTTAGAATATGACCTTTGAATGGTCGTAATCGTCGACAACCCAACCGACGTCCACCATAGGCTCGGCGAGCTGTCCTCCTAGATCTCCCGATGGTAATGCCAGGGCCTTTTCAGGTTACTTGTGTATTCATCAATAGACAGATTACACAGATTACAGACAAACTTGATTATGGACTACTTTGTAGTTATGATCGTCGTGGGTGTATTCATCAATAGATAGATAGATTACAGATAAACTTGATTGTGGACTAGTTCGTAGTTATGATCATTATCGGCTAATTCATAACCTACACAAGCAAAATGTTCCACTTACGATGGAACAAGTAAATATTGCCATAGTACATACATAGCCATCATCCATGAAATGATATCTTTCAAAACCCATTGACTTTTATGCTTTCCAAACTCAAATTTTTGTTTCTATTTTAGCAACAGACAATAAATTGCTCACACAGGTACAAGCCAAAATCAATTAAGTCCTAATTAAATACACTTACAAATTAACAAAAATCACAAAGCTTCCAAACAAAATAATGTCACATCATCATCCCCAAAATAGTACTACTAATATTTTTCCATTTATTACTTTGACTAAAAGTCCAATTTTAGACCGTATAGTTAGAAGAGAGAGAGTCCATATTCTTTAATGACCCATTTACTTTTCAATAATGCTTCCAAAACACCTAAATTTTAAAATTCCCAATTGACATACTATAATAATCCTGTTAGATAGTTACATGCTAAAATCACAACAAAGCCTTAATTAAACACACACTGATTAAAGCTAACAACATTCACAACCCTTTTTTAGAAAGTTACGTCATTAATCCTCAAACAGTATTTTGTATGAACTGCTAGGTTTTAACACTGAGATCAATACAAATACTCCGTCCATTCTTTATGTGATGGTATTTGACAGACCATTATTTTCAGGACAGACTGAAAGGTAAAGTGTGGCACATAAAATGAAAAAGAGGTAACGGACCATCCAAAGTCATTTCCTAACGGCATCGTTTTGCTACCCTCAGAAGGGAAAAGAAGCTGAAACTGAGGACCAAGTTTCATTTTTTGCCGCTGTAAATCGCTGCTCATCAACCTCCCATAATACTCCAAACTCCTGTGTTGCGGCCACACTTCCCCATTCCTTGAAACCCTAAGTCTCCTCACCTCGTCGGAGAATCTGTGGACTAACTTTGAGGAATACAACATATCTGCCGCTACTACCCCACATTCAACCACCATAGTTAACCCCACCACCACAGCTGCAAAACCCACCTTCCAAATCCCCATAGGAAGCCAAGATCTAGTTCTTTAAAGGGTGAAAATGGAAGGAACTTGTAGTAGTATAAGTATATTTATATATAAAGGTCTCGGTGTGTGTGTGTGTAGGTTATATTTACAGAGTGAGGGATGTAAGCTGAGAGGAAATGGCTAGGTGGTAGAAGGGGGGGGGGGGTGATTCTGGTGTGTGTATGTATGTATATATGTTAAATATATGTGTAAAATGAGAAGAAGATTTGAGGGGTTAGTGGTGAAGTGAAGAAAGGAAAGTAGGAGAGAGAGAGGAGGAGGAGTAAGGAAGAAGACGAAGATGTAGATCACGCGTGTCACCGCGCATTGTTGTTGGAATCTTGCACTATATAATAATGTGTTGATAGATACTTCACGCTTTTTAATGTAATAACTTTTGTGGTTCATTCCAAAACTAAAAATCAATTACAGGTTCTGTTCAGAAAGTCGCCGGTAATTTAAATTATTATAATTAATCTATAACCTCGTTCAATAATGATAATGGTATTATATTGTATTGTACTGTATCGTTTGATGAATATAATATTTAGATAGATTGTATCGTTGTCGTTGGTTCATGATATCATGCACCAACAATATGAAGAATAAATTTTGTAATATTATAAAGAAAAATTATGATACAAAATAAAATTTAATATAAAAAAGGTAGAGTAAATGATAAAATAAAATTATTTAATAATAGTGAAGGGTGAGATGAGATAAAAAGACAAGATAACGACGCAATCACACCAAATCGGTCGTTGCATAAAGTGGCACATTTCGTCGTTACGTAATGACGGATTTAACGATACGATACAATCAAATTTAAGTAACAACCAAAACAAACATCATATTTAAAATAACAATACGATACAATACAATGGGTAACGACCATCCAAACAAGTTGTAAATATTCATTGTTGTTTCTAATATTAAGAGTTGTAGTTTTAAAATTAGAATAATAGCATAATCTAAATAAAGAAAATAAAAAGAGAAATATGAGCAACTACATGGAATTACAACAAATAAAAATTGAAAAATGAGAATATTATTTAAATATTAAAAAATAATCTATCATTTTAACATAGTATAAGTTTGTATAAAACCTTATCCAATAACAAAGTTTAACATTAATTATATCACCCATTATAAGTCAACTTTGTGGATGACTTATTATTTCTAAGATTAGAGGTATATTTTATTTAAGCAAATTAAAATAATAACATAGCTAAATGCAACAAAACAATCAATAATAATAATTATAAAAAAATAAAATATGAAAATTATATAGAAATGCGTGAAGTAAAAGTTGAGACATGAGAAATAAGGAAATAAAAGATAAATAATATAAATAAATATTTAAAAAATAATTTAAAAGTTAAAATAGGACATAAATTAAAAAAGAAAAAAAAGAATAGAAATAAAAATTAAATTAAAAAAAAAGAGTTTTAAAAAAATTACCTTGTAATTACCAGCAATTCTCAACCCCTACTTGAGAAGTGGAGAGTATAATTATGCATCCTCCATTACACCCAATTACATATTGACCAAGTAATCACTTAGTTAGATAAACATGTCAACATTGTGTAATTACACCAAATTACACCTACATCCAATTATATGATGGCTTTCCAAACAGACCCTCAAAGACGATCAATTGAAACTTTGAATCGAGTATATAAATTTCTTATAGCCACAGTTAGGGATGTAACGAGATGAATGAAATAATTATATTTTAAGGAAAGTTATCTTTTTGTATTCGAAACAAGTAAAAATATAAATAAAATAAAATTTAGTGGTATCGATAGCAATAGCAGTTTTTCAGTTTGTCGGCTCCCGATTATAATTTCTCGTTGACCACGATAATAATAAAGTTACCAGCCAACTAATTATGTTGGTTGTTCTTAAAGAATTTTCTCTCATTGTTGCCCAAGATTTTTGATTCATTACTCTTAGAATAAGAAACTATTCTATTATAACGGTATTTTAAATTACAAAATTTTGACGAATTTAGAGATTGGAGTAAATCACACTTGACAATCACTTTATTTGAAAGTGCGAGAAGATGGGAGAGATTTTCAGAATTTTTAGTGCAGAAAACTGTGATAGTGTAACGATCCGACCGGTCGTTTTAAGATCCAGCGCGTCGTTCAGCAGTTGGGAGTCATGAACAGCTCCATTTCGGGTATTGTGACTTGTGTGTATGGTCAGAGTTGAAATTCAGGAGGTTCGGAGTTGAATTGAAAGGAATTTTTTTATTTCGGAAGCCTTAAGTTGAAGAAATTGAGTAAGACTAGAATTTTGAGTAAACGACCTCGGAATAAGGATTCGCAGTTTCCAGCAGGTTCGTATGATGATATTGGACTTGGGCGTATGTCTGGAACGGGTTTTGGATAACCCGGGAGCGTTTCGGCGTATATTGTGGAAGTCAGCATTTTGAAGGAATTTCTTAAAGTTTGGCTTAAAGAGCATTTCAAAGATATTGATGTCTGTTTGGGATTCCAAGTCTGGGAATAGCTTCGTATGGTGATTCTGGAGTTGGGAGCGCGATCGGAAGTGAATTTGGATACCCGGAAGTCGATTTAAGGTCATTTGGTTAAAGATAGAAAACTGAAGGTTTTTGAAGAATTCGACTGGAAATGGAAATTTTGATATCGGGGTCAGAATGTGATTCCGGAAGTTGGAGCAGGTCCGTAATGTTGAATATGACTTGCCTGCAAAATTTGAGGTCAATCGGACGTGGTTTGATAGGTTTCGGCATCGAATGTGGAAGTTAGAAATTTTCAAAGTTCATAAAGTTGGATTTTAGTACGATTCGTGATTTTGGCGTTGTTTGAGGTGATTTGAAGCCCCGAACAAGTTTGTGGGGTGTTATGGGACTGAGTCGTGTGTTTGGACGTGGTCCCGGGTGTGTTTCGGGGTGGTTTCGGGGCATTTCGGAGTGAATTTGTTGTTGCTGTTTCTGGTAATGCTATGCGATCGCAGCCTTAGCTATGCGATCGCAGAGAGGAAATTGAGGGGCAAGGTTTTTGGCCTATGCAATCGCGGATGTTGGTGTGCGATCGCGGAGAAGGGATGGGCAGGCTAGTGCGATCGCAAGGGGGAAGGTGCGGTCGCGGAGAAGGATTTTTGTGGGAGCTGGAAATGGCATGTGCGATCGCGGGCGTGCTTGTGCGATCACGGAGGAGTGATCTGGGTGACCTATGCGATCGCAGATGACTTCATGCGATCGCATAGAAGGGCAGAACTGAGCAGTGTTGATTAAAACGGGATTTTGGCATTTCTCTCTCATTTTTCAAAGCCATGGGCGATTTTTGGAGAGTTTCAAGAGAGGATTTTCGTCATCTATGTTAAGGTAAGTTACTCCTACTCATTTCAAGTTAGATACAAGATTATTACATGGGATTAAACATGAAAATTTTGTGAAAAAATTAGTATTTTGAAGGAAACCTAGAAATTTTGAAATTTGGATTTTAGCCACGAATTGAGCATGAATAATTGAGTAAAATGTGTAATTGAATTAGTAAAGCTTCGGGTAGAGATTTTCTTCAAGAAATTTCGAGGTTCGGGCACGTGGGCCCGAGGGCATTTTGGTCATTTCATAGATTCGGGTTGGGAAACTTTGTAATTTGAATTGGTTATGATCTATTGAGTATATTTTCATTGAATTATCGTTATTTGAATAGTTGGGAGCGTGCGCATCCATTTTTTAGTCGTCGTAGAGGCTTGGAAGCCGGTGATGAATCTTCGGAGCGAGGTGAGTCTCCTCTCTAACCTCGTAAGAGAGAAATTTCCCCTCTAGGTAACCTTGTTTTCTATGTGGTCTTGTTTGGGGGCTACGTACGCACCGAGTGACGAGAGTCCGTACGTAGTGGCTATTACTGCTTCGTCCGGGCAGTTAGGACACATCATGCTCATTGTTTTCCCTTGTTGTAGCATATATATGACTTGTATACTTGTGTGATTAGTATTGTTGTCTTTGAACGTTGTGACACTTGGCTTGATTTAAGTGTGATAAGAGAATCACGGCAGAGTGATGATTGATTATATTATGGGATCGGGATGTACGCCACAGCAGATTGATGATTGATTATATTATGGGATCGGGTCGTACGCCACGACAGAGTGATGATTGATTATACTATGGGATCGGGTTGTACGCCACGGCAGAGTGATGATTGATTATATTATGGGATCGGACCGTACGCCACGGCAGAATGATGATTGATTATATTATGGGATCGGGTCGTACGCCACGGCGAGATTGAGACTACCAGGGTGGGATCGGGCCGTACGCCACGGCGAGATTGAGACTGCCAGGGTGGGATCGGGTCGTACGCCACGTCGATATTGAGACTGCAGGGTGGGATCGGGCCGTACGCCACGGCGAGATTGAGACTACCAGGGTGGGATCGGGCCGTACGCCATGGCGAGATTGAGACTAACAGGGTGGGATCAGGCCGTACGCCACGGCGAGATTGAGACTACCAGGGTGGGATCGGGCCGTACGCCACGGCGAGATTGAGACTACCAGGGTGGGATCGGGCCGTACGCCACGGCGAGATTGAGTACCATATGGGAGCGGGCCGTACGCCACGGCGGACACCAAATTTGTTTGATTTGAGATTGTTATTTGATGTCGGGTACTGATGTACTTGATTATTTGTTTACTTGCCTACAATTTTTCTTACATCCTGCTTACTTTTTTTTTTTTTTACTGTTGGACCTTAGTGAGTATCGAGTCGACCTCTCATCACTACTTCTTCGAGATTAGACGGGATACTCATTGGGTACATATATGTATATGTACTCATACTACACTTTCTGTGCATTTTGTTGCACAGGTACCTTTATAGTACAATGATTGACTTGGAAGACTTATACGGTCTGCATTCATCCAGAAGCGTTCCACAGCTGTCGGAGTCTCCCTTCTGTGTACTTACATTTTATATTTATTGCTTTTGTCCAAATTTGTTTTCGGACAAGCGTTGTATAATTGTATAAATCCTTAGAAACTACTCATGGACTTGTGTCACCGGGTTCTGGGGATGTCTTGGTATTTCTTTTCTGTACTAAGTTGGTTTTCTTACCATATTTAAATTACGGAATTTATTTATTTAATAATAAAAATGCAAGAAGAAGCTTCGATTCTAAAATGTTAAGCAGGAAAGTGTTCCAACTGATTAAGGGGTCGGCTTGCCTGACAGTGGTGTCCGGCGCCATCACAACCCATAGGTTTTGGGTCGTGACAGATAGAACCTCTAAATTTATAGCTAACGAGTTGGAGATTCAAAAGTGTCACGACCCATTTTTTCCCCTCCGAAAACGTCGTGACGGCACCTAGTCGCTACGACTAGGTAAGCCTATTAACATTGAAATAACATAAAATAAAGAAAATAAAGGAACAAACTAAGCATCAAAAACGACTATATAAGGCAAAATGTCGCTCGACATGTACAAGTAAAACCAATTTGCCAATTTAAACACAACACTTCCCAAAATTCGGAACTATGAGTCACAATACTGAGTCGGACGAGAAGTACAGGAGGGAAACAAAGTAAAAGATAGAGGGGGACTCCGAGGATATGCGGACGCGTGCAAATATACCTTGAAGTCTTTAGTGGCTGATGTTGTTGCACTAATACTGAGTCGGACGAGAGGTACTTGGATCTGCACACGAAAATATGTGCAGGAAGGGCGTGAGTACACCATAATGGTACCCAATAAGTGCCAAGCCTAACCTCAGTCGAATAGTGACGAGGTCAGGTCAGGGCCCTACCGGTATAAATATAATGAAATAAGACAGAAAACAATATTACAGACAGAAAGAAATAGTACAGTAAAAACGAATGCGAAAATCTAGAGGAAGAGAATTCAATGTCAGCTCAGAACACAGTAATAACAACAGGGGATCTCCCGGGATACCGTCCCGTAGTACCAAATGTAAATGTGTAGGGGGATCTCCCGGAATACTATTCGGTAGTCCCAAAGTAAATATGCAGTGCTGAGGGATCTTCCGGAATACCGTTCTGTAGTCCCAAAGTAAATATGCAGTACTAGGGGATCTCCCAGAATACCGTTCCGTAGTCCCAAAGTAAATATGCAGTTCAACCAATAAACACAACAGTTACAACAAGAAACCTACAGTTTAGGCTAAGTTCAAACCAAAGAAACAGGAATTTCACTAAACATGTTGCATAGATTTCAAATAGACACTCAAAACACGTAGTGAAAACGGAGTTTTACAAAAACTATCCCCTGTACGTACTCGTCACCTCACATACACGACGCTCATATATTAAACAGTACCAAAATCCTAATGGGAGTTCCCCCACACAAGGTTAGGCAATCCACTTACCTCGAACCAAGCTCAAATCAATCTGAAAACCACGCTCTTGCCACGAGTATCCAACTCCGAGTGGACCAAATCTAATCAAATCAATTTAAATATAGCTACAAGTAACTAATCTAGCTAATGAAATCAAAGTTAAGGCAAGAAAATAAAAAAAACGCCCATTCATTCACGAGTCCATTCGTGCAAAAATCATCCAAATCTGACACCTAAATCCCACTCAAAACTCATAAATTCGATTAACTTTCCCCCCAATTTCCCAACTTCCATCCTCAAATTCCTTAATTTAACGAAGAAAACAACTATGAATTAATGGAATATGATCAAAATAGGATTAGGAATCGTTACCCAATATTTCCCTCTGAAAAATCCTTCAATTTGTCGTCCAAATCCGGGCTCTCAAGGTCAAATGGTGAAGAATGAAATAAACCCTCGAATTTTCCCCTTTTCTGCCCAGCGATCTCGCACCTGCGGGCCACGGGTCGCACCTACGACGTCGCACCTGCGGAAAATCCCTCATAGGTGCGGAAATGACTTAAGGTCCAAAACTCCGTTTCTGCGGACAAAGGCACGCACCTGTGGGCCCGCTTCTGCGGATGGCTTACCGCATCTGCGCCCCTGCCCAGGCCGCCCCTCGTCGCTTCTGCGATCCCCCATCCACATCTGTGAATGCGCAGATGCAACTCCCTTCTCGCACCTGCGCTCACGGACCCACTTGACATAACCGCACATGTGCTCTTATTTTCGCACGTTCGAATCCGCACCTGCGGTCTCCCCTCCGCAGGTGCGAAACACCAGAAACCAGCAACATCAGATTTTCTCCTAAGTCCAATTTTCATCCGTTAATCACCCGAAACTCATCTAAGGTCCCCGTGACCTCAACCTAACATACAACCAATCCTAAAACACCATACGAACTTAGTCAAGCCTTCAAACCACATCGAACAACATCAAAAACACGAATAATGCACGGATTCAAGCCTAATAAACTTTGAAATTTCTAAATTCTACAAACGACGTCGAAACATATCAAATCTCGTTCGAATGACTCCAAATTTTACACACAAGTCAAAAATGAAACTACGAACCTACTTTCACTTCTGAGATTCCATTCCGGGCTCGATATCAAAATTTCCACTGCCGACCAAAATCGCCAAAATTCCAACTCTCACCAATTCAAGCCTAAATCTACTACGGACCTCCAAATCATATTCCGGACGCGCTCCTAAGTCAAAAATCACCTAATGGAGCTAAAGGTGTCACAAAATTCACATATGAGGTCGTTACACACAAGTCGACATCTGGTCGACTTTTCCAATTTAAGCTCCCAAATAAGACACTAAATGTCTCAATTCGTTTCAAAAACTCAACACGAACCCTCCTGGTAACCCAAAATAGTAGAATAAGATACGAGGAAAGCAGTTATCAGGGGATTGGGGCTCTAACTCTCAAAACGACCGGCCAAGTTGTTACAAAAAGATGCCAAGATGCCTACTTGAAATCAAGTGTGAATAGCGTAAGTGTCTATAAGAAAATTGCTAATCAAATTTCAGTCAATGACCATTTGAAAAATGCCATGTGGCTTTACAAAAAAGTCACAAAAATAAAAATTAAAGAGGAAATATTGCTCCAAACGTTTATCCAAGGTCACTCGGCGAATGAGACTTGCCTACTTTTCAACTTTTTAAGAGCTAGTTAAAGTACTTTTTAATATAAGCCCAATAACTTTCTTCTTTTTATTCCATATGAAAAACGTTTCTTCATTTCTTTTTCTTCTTTTGATTAGATCGGAAGACAAGACCGAAAGTTCAACAGAGTTAGGCTTGTGGTTGACCCGTAGAGCTTGTTGTCCTTTTTTTTCCGATCCCACTTTATTTATTCAATCGCAAAATTTTTGAACTTTTAATATGAAATACTTGTGCCTAATTGAATTTAATATGTAAAGAATGAAAATACAGAAAAAGACTGAAACATAACGACAAAGGTTGTTTAGTCAATGAAATTTTAGATATGCGACTGCTTTCACATACAGGCATATGAAAAATTAAGAGAAAGAGAGATGAAGAAGACGACATATAGAGAAAGAACGCTCTGTTGAGGAACTGTTCCATTGAGGCTTAGAAAGGAAAAAACGAAATACACTAGACTGATATATACACCACCTATACTTAGTTGTCACCTACTAACTAACCTCTCCACTAACTACTTACTTAACTAACTAACCAACTTATAAATAATAGTACAAAGTACATATCTTGCTTTAATTTTTGTTACTCTCAACACTCCCCCTCAAGCTAGGTGGTGCAAACACACTAAACATCCCTATCCTGGAAAAAATATACTTGTGTTGAACTCTGCTTAGCCCTTTGGTTAGCAAATCTGTCGGTTTCTCTTTGGTGGGAATGTACTCGATTCTTATCAGCCCCTTTTGTATTTTTTTTTCTCTTACAAAGTGGCAGTCAATCTCTTGGTTCTCTCATGGAACACTGGATTGACTGCTATTTGCATTGTTGCTTTGCTGGCAATGTGAACCTCAATTGGAAGTTCCATCTCTATTCCAACTTCTTTGAACAACCCCAAAATCCATGTTAACTCTGCAGTTGTAGAGGCTAGGCTTTTACGTTCTGACTCGGCTGAGCTTCTAGATATAATGCTTTGTTTCTTGGACTTCCAAGATATTAGTGAATCACCAAACTTGACAAGAAAGCATGTTACAGATTTGCGAGAATGGGGACAGGCTTCCCAATTAGCAACATAGTAGGTTGTGATCCTTTTGTCTGCTTTACTTGACAGAAGTACTCCTTGTCCAAGATGGTTTTTTACATACTTGACCACTCTTAGGGAAGCTACAAGATGTTATTTCTTTGGTTGATGCAGAAATTGACTTAAGGTTTGCACACTAAATGCAATGTTTGGTCTTCTTATGGTTAAGTAGAGTAGTTTGCCTATAAGACTCCGATAAGAACTTGCATCAGATAGTAACTAATCCCCCCTCTGGCTTGGACCAGCCAAGTGATCATCAAACTCTTTTGTAGTGAGCCTTGCATTTGTTTCAAGTGGTGTAGCTGGTGGCTTTGCTGCTCCCAGTCCTAACTCAGAGATAATCCCTAGAGTGTATTTTCTCTGGTGCATTAAGATTCCCTGCTTGGACCTTGCAAATTCAATCCCTAAGAAGTATCTTAGCTCTCCTAGGTTTTCCATTTTGACGGCCTGTTGTAAAGAAGTTCTGGCTTCTCTAACCAATGCTAGATGTTGCAGTAATTAGCATATCATCAACATAGACTAGGATGAGTACAAAGTCACCTCCTAATCTTTTGATGAACAGAGAATGATCATGTTGACTCTAAGTGAAACCAAACTGTAACACAACCTCTGAAAGCTTTGCATTCCACTGTCTAGGGGCCTGCTTGAGACCATCGGGATTTGATGAGTATGCATACGTGCTGCTCCCCCTGACTCACAAAGCCCTGAGGCAGGTCCATGTAGATCTCATCATGAAGATCACATTGGAGAAAAGCATTTAATACATCCATTTGATGAATGTGCTAGTGTTGCATAGTTGCGATGGAAAGAATTGTTATGACTGTAACCATTTTGACAAAGGAGAAAAGGTCTTCTAATAGTCAATGCCTTCTCTTTGGTTATAGCCTTTAGCAACTAGCATGACTTTGAACCTGTCAATTTCACCAGATGCCTTGTACTTTATACTGTACACCCATTTGCATCCAATGGGTTTCTTGTCAAGAGGTAAGGTCAAAACATTCCATGTATGATTATCCTCTAAAGTAGCAATCTCAGACTTCATAGAAGCTACCCATCTGGGATCCTTTATTGCTTCAGCATAAGAAACAGGTTCAACCTCAAGAGAGGAAGAGGCGATAATGAGGAGACATGTGATCATAGGACATATAGGTTGCCAAGCGATAAGGAGTGTGTTGATTGGCATGAAGAGAAACAAAGTCCTATATCCATAATGGTGGATGCTTGTCTCTGGTTGTTCTTCTAAGGGTAGGAGGAACAACTTGAGAGACATCAACACCTGGTGATGTAGCAACTGGTAATGAGCTTGCACTTGAGTTAGTGCTGCTTGGAGAGGAAGAGGTTGCATGTGGTAAGACTGAAGAGTCATGCGCAATAGAGTTCTGGTTAGGTTCTGCTGAAGCATCTTGAGCATACCATGGCTTAGTAATTTGTGGTAAGACAGAAGAAGATGTATCAGGAACTGAGACTGTTTGTGAGAGGAGAACTGCTGAAATGGAAATGTATCCTCCCCGAATGTTACATCTATGTTAACCAAAAAGGAGTTAGTTGATAAGTTAAGACGAATGTATCCCTTATGTGAAGAAGAGTATCTCATATGAAGAGCAATGATAGCTTTTGGTTGAAGCTTATCTGTCTCATTGACAATCTTGGCATAACACAAGAAACCTAGGACCCTGAGGCGACCAAGCAATGGATTCTTCCTGTATAATAACTCATACGGAGACATGTGACCTAGTTGTGAAGATGGCATCCTGTTGGTGAGATAAATATCTTCCAACACACAGTGCCCCCAAAACTTTAAAGGAATACAACCTTGAAACCTTAGAGCTCTGCATACTTCTAAAATATGCCTATGTTTTCTCTCAGTAACTCCATTTTGCTGAGGAGTGTAAACACATGTTCTTTGATGGATAATGCCAAGGTTTTTGAACAAAGTATGACAGACATAATTAATAAATTCAGATTCATTATCAGTCCTAACACACTTAACATGTTTGTCAAACTGAGTTTTCACATACATTAGGAAATCATATAGGACAACACATACATCTGACTTGAGTTTTAAAAGAAAAATCCAAGTTATTCTAGAGTAGGCATCCACTATAGTTAAGAAGTATCTATTACTATCAATAGTTGCAGTGTTATAGGGTCCCCATACATCCAAATGTAGTAAGTCAAAAGAAGCTGCACTTTTATTTGTACTACTAGGAAAAGGTAGTCTAGTCAATCGAGCACGTGGACAAATAGAATAGTCTTTTACAATAGAAATACAACTCTCATGTTTTATTGAAAATAGTTTGTTTATAACTGAGGAAGACACATGATCAAGTCTTTTGTGCCATAGCTTGAGATCTACATTTTTAGGTGTTCTCTTAGTGAACATATACTGATTCTGTGTGGATGCTAATGATGTTTCTGCAATATGCTTGTTGACAGTTAATGAGATCCAAGAGGGTAATATGAAGAGACCTTTATCTTCTCTACTAATCGCCTTCACCCTCCCACTGAAAAGATCCTGAAATATGCAAAAATCAGGATAAAAGGCAACCAAACACTGCAATGCTTTGGTTACCTTTGATACAGACATCAAGTTAAACTTGAATTGTGGTATATGAAGCACATTTTTATAGCACTTTTGTCTGAGATAACACTAGTACCAACATGTTAAATATATGAAACATCACCATTAGGTAAAAATACCTTCTTAGAGTAAGGAGGATCAAATGTGTTAAATGAGGTTAACATGATAAGATTATAGACCATAGGATCTGTTGCACCTGTGTCAATAATCCACTCTTGAATATTATCAGTAACTAAGAATGCAATGCTTATACCTGCAGCACTGGCAGTAGATGAAGAACTGGATGCCTTGTTGAGAAACTGAAGTATTTGATCATACTGGTCCCTAGTAAGAGTTAATGGAGCTTGTGGAAGTTCCTGATTCATCGATGAAGATAAAGCTTCACCATTGCCTGTAGTATTGCCCTCTGTAGTGTGTATGTAAGATGCTTCTGAAATGCAACCTGTAGTAACACACATTTGAGGTGTGGAATTCTTTACAACATTGTTAGTCTCAGAAAACACATTGTAAGCATTACTAGGAGTGGTAGGTGATCCCCCTTTCTTCTTGTATTTGTAGTCAGGTGGATAGCCAATGATCTTATAGCATTTCTCTTTGCTATGTCCCTTAAGCTTGCAAAAACCACAATGTATGTTGTAATTTTTTCTAAATTTCTGACTAGTTGATTTAGAACTATAAAATGTTGTAGATTCATAGTGACCAACATGTACATTAGGTAGAGGACCTAGAATGCCAGATGTGACTGCTACAACTCTTTGACTTTCATGACTAACTAGCATAGCATAAGCTTGATTTACAGATAGTACTGGCTTCATCATAAATATTTGGTTGCGTGCTTGTGAATAGGAATCACTCAAGCCCATAAGAAATTGATAAAGTTTTTGTTTGTGCAAATGCACAATGAAATCCCTAGACTTAACACAGTCAAAACCAGGTCTAGGCACCAGTGCCTCAGCTTCATCCCAAAGATCTTTAAGCTTGGAATAGTAAACAGAAACATAGGAGGTACCTTGACTGAGAGTAGCAATTTCTTTGTGCAAATTGTAACATCGAGTGTCATCTACCCTATCAAATTGCTCTTGTAGATCCATACATACCACATGTTGTCACGCTCCAACCTCGGGGAGCGCGACCGGCTCTCAACCGAGGGGATCCGGTTGAGCAATCCTGTTAAACACTTTTCTATCCAACTCACTTATGATCAAGAGAAGGCATATTGTCGTTAATTAAACAGTAGAAGGATCATATATAAACATTACTAAATCATTTCATTTTGCCACATCATTGTTAAGTTTCAAAATACATACATTTTATGACTGAGTGGAACAAGAGTCCAAACCACAACATAATACGTTTGACATTTATAGCACCCATATACAACCCACATAGTATCTATGGAGCCTCTAAGGATACAAAGAGAGTACAAATGTTTCCGGAAACAAGGCCCCGACTGTACCTAAAAAAGGTGACAACAATATAAACAAAAGATATATCACATGACCCCAGAATGAAGTGGGGCTCACCGAGTCCGCTAATAAGAGGATGTAGCACTATCTGTGATCAACATTGTCTACTATGAACCACCTGCATCCATTTAAAGATGCAGAACCCCCAGCAAAAGGGACGTTAGTACTATCGAATAATACTAGTATCAAAACTAAACACCATCTCAATAGGATGCATAGTAATACAAGGGAAACATTCAAGAAGCAATATGAGCTGTAAACAACACTAAAACATCAAGTTGAGGATCACATAGATGTTTGAGCCAATTTCCACGTTATTAGGTTGGGTGATTTTTTAGTGCCAATATGCCACAATCCACAATACCACTGTGTTCTTACACGGAGTCCGATCTCGACCCGAGCGGCTAAGCCATCTCATTTGAGACATCAACCATATTCATAATTTCATCCATAATACTTCTGTATTTTTACATGGAGTCCAATCTCGGCCTGATCGACTAAGCCATCTCATTTGAGACATCAACCATGTTCACAATTTCATATTTATTTCCCATATTTTCAATACATTGGCACGAATGACCCCAATTATAAAGCTATTCTTGGTGTTTGGCCGTTTTTCATGATTCAAGATCTTTTTCACATTCCAACATTATCATTATCATCAATAACAATACGATTATTCATTCAAGACTTTTGATTTCACATGTGAGCAATATAGAATCTAAGGCAGATAGAGGCTTTTGACACAATTTGGCATAATAGTCTTTAATCGAATTTGACTTGAGGTCTAGGCATTTTTAACACATATTATAAGTTTTGAGAATTTCATCAGATGACGAGACAACATGATAAAAGCATGGGAATACATTTACACATCTATTTTCAAGCAAGCACATTCGGGATAGCAATTTCTAGGACGTTCAATTTGGGAGTTACATCGACTGCTTGAATACCATGGGATTCAATTCTAAGGAGAGGGGTTTAGCCAACATACGTCAATTGAGCTTCTTAAGACTCTTAGATATTCCGAAATATTAGCAACTTCAATCTATTTTAGCAATATAGCAAAATTGAACCCAAAATTAGGAAAACGATCATAATTCTAGCTCACTTGAGCATTTTATCAAACACTATGTATGTATTAAGGTTTCATGGCCCTTTTATGAAAGACTTCACCATCCTACACCCCATTCTTTTCTTTCTTTTCCATCTTTTACTCAGAACCTCCCCGCATACCTTAAGAATACATGCATGCAAGGTAAGCATTCACACCCCCATGAACTACCTTACTAATGGCCCATTCTAGTGGCATTTTGAAATTGAGAGTTTGGGTGATAGAATCTTACCTCTTAGGAAGAATACCTAGGTGCCTCTATTGATAATCTTCAAGGTTTAAGCAACAATTGAAGAGAAATTTTTGATGAAGAACACTTTCTCCCTCTAGGACTCTCTCTCTCACTCTAAAGATATTAGAAAATAAGCTCAAATGGTCTAAGGTATGTGTTTTAACGGAATAGGTCGGGTTTAAAAACCCAAAAAATGAAGTCCCAGAATAGATATGCGACCGCATAATGATTATGTGGTCCGCGAAATGACCGCAAAAAGATGGCCTTGGGAACTGGGTTGGCCTGCTTCACTCTGCGGCCGTTATGCGGCTCGCAGACCTGTTCTGGGGTCGCATAATGCGCCGCAATACCTCCCTATGCAAAAGTTCAAGGATGGTTATGCGACCAAAGTGCGGCCTGCGAAACTGTTATGCGACCGCATAATTGGCTATGAAATTGACCTCAAAATTAGCCAAAAAGGTTGTTTCACTATGCGGCCTGCAGAGTGATTATGTGGCATCACAGAATCCGGGTTTTTAGGAAAAAAATTACGGGCTTTACACATGTGCATTGGTGGCATAGGCGATTCCACTGATTAGGCTTGGAGCAACTGCATTCATTAGCCATGAAAGCGCAATTACATTGCACATTCCCCCCTGGTACCAATATTTTTCACGAAATCGTTTCTTTTTCCATCTGCCATCCACAATTCTGAGCCTGTTCCGACCGAGCAAAGCAATCTCATAGATCGATACCACAACGAGAAGTTGTCTGTACCGGTGAGTTGAAAAGAGATGAGAGAAATTCCACTGGTATATGCATGAGCGACATACAGAGGATGAGTAGCAACGACTGTAACTCCTTTTTCAAATTCATCATCAGATGAGATTTGAGAATTATTAGCTGCAGTAGTTGCATTTCCTAACTCCAAACCATCTTCCGTTATTATTGAGCAGATTAGGGTTTCAATGAAGAAATTGAACAAAAAAAATGAAATTGAGAAGAAAATTCAGAGAATGCAAAGCAGGTATTGGTTTGAATTGATTATGAGCTACAATCCATAGCTCTTTGTTTTGATACCATGAAGAATTAAGAAAAAGAGAGATGAAGAAGCCGACATGCAGAGATAGAATGAGAAGAGAGAAAGAAGGCTCTGTTGAGGAACTGTTCCATTGAAGCTTAGAAAGGAAAAATGAAATACACGTGACTGATATATACACCACATATGCTTAGTTGTGTCATCAACTAACGAACATCTACTCTAATTACTTACCTAACTAACTAACCAACTTATAAATAAAGTACAACTCTTGCTTTAAATTTTGTTACTCTCAACAGCATGAAGATAGATTTCATTCAATATTCCTAAACCTAACATTTATCGACCACTACATTTATAATTTATGATCATTAAGATTAAAGTTTGATTTCAATTCACTATCTAAACTCAGACATTTTACCTAAAATAGCTCCAAACTATAAAACAAAAATTGCATAAGATATGATTGTCGGGAAAAAAAAAATTGGAATATGGAGAATAAGATTTAGCTTAAGGTGTGTCAAGCACATTATCTTTAAGGATACATGTTCATATAAATATTATTAGACGTATCCCACAGAATTCAACAACCTCTTCTAGTATAACTAGGAGCAAAAACAACAAAGATTGAATATAAAAAAACTCAGCACAAAAGAAAGAGAAAAAGATATTTTCTTAGTTTTTTTTAATCTCCATTCAAAGTGACCACCAAGGACTTATATAGTCCAACAAATGATTAAAAAAAAGGTTGCCCGCATAATAGTCATTATGGCTATACAAAATTACAAATGAATAGATTTGACTTTTTAAAACAAATATAAAGAATCCCATAATAGCTATTCAATGATCAGATTTAATTGGTAGAAATTGAATTCAAACTTGAGTTACAAACCTTAAAGAAATATATTCAAAATAATTAATGTAATAAAGACCCTATTAAAAAAATGAACCTAGACACGATTTAGATTTTTTTTTTGAGATATTAATTTTCTTTTCTAACAAAGATTAGTCATTCAAGAGATAAAATAATATCAAACATTTCTGAGATAAGAGATAAAGTCCTAAATAAAATAGTTCTGTAGATATTTTTCCATTTGACTGTCGTTTTATTTCTTTCTATTTTTTTTATTTTTTTTGCTGACTTAGTTGTAACTAAAAATAACAAAGTCTTGGAGCTTAGTGATACTTAAATTTTGAATTTAATTTTATGTAGCTCAATATTCTAACGAAGACAATATGAATTTTATTTGATCTTTATTTTTCCAAGCCTTATTTTGTATATAGAGTTGAAAGTTGAATAGAACTTCCCTAAATTTCGATTATGGCCTGTTTTCGACCTTTTTTTTCCCCCACTTTTCATTTAAAGATGGAATCATATTTTAACTAATTGTATAAGCAATCGATTAGAATTTGAGTTAGAATACGGTAATCAAAATAACCTAACATAGGGGTCGTTTGGTTTGAAGACAAGTTAGGTTAGGATTAGTTATCATGGGATGATATGGATTAATTATATTGGGACTAGTTATGCTAGTATTATTTTTTATTAATTATTAGTATATTGTATTAATTCGGGGATTGTCAATTTTATTGTTTTCTTGGAATAAGTTATAATGGGATCACTATTCCACCATCTGGTAGGTATAAATTATTCGATATTACTTTTAATTCTGTACTTACCCTACAATTAATAACCACATAAAAAACAAAGCGATACTAAATTTTTATTCTAGAATTATATTTGTTTATCCATCATACTAAACATCCCTGAGACATTCTCTCTTGCAAAATAAATGTTTGTGATAGCTCACCTAAAAATACCAATCAAAAGAGAATTAAGTTACAATCAACCGAAAAGAGGAAAAGAGAAGTTGTTTTCATTGTTCTTAATTTGGATAAACAATTACTTTAAGCAGAATAATATGACTGGCCTTTACAAGTTAACGTGATTATTAATCATAAAAGCTTTCTCTCGCATATCCAATTGATAAGGATACTAAACTCTTATAAAATGTGGGATTATATTTATCATATGTTTGGTCGGGGATATTAATTAATAAAAGATTTCATTAGGCTTGACAAGGTCACTTGACTCACATTTAGCAGTAGAAACTGTGTGAAACATTTCGTCGAACACCTGACTTTCAGGCTTTAGTAAATTATAATCCACTGAAACTTCAACTTCCATGTCAATTTCCCTAACAGGTATTTCAGTGAACACCTTGCCTGGATAGACTTTTGAATTTTCCTTCGCATCATATTTAGTTTCCAGTTGGGTGCTCAAAGTCTCAAGGCAACCTAATGAAGCCATTACGATAGGAAATTGCATAGAGTTCGAAGAATTACCGCTTGGATTTATCAGCTCAGTAAGTACTTCAGAATATCTATAGGGTTTGAGTTTTCATCAACCAACGCAGAATCCATCTCTCCGATAAAGACCGTAGGAGCACTGTCCGATGCATATGCTACTGCCGAATCCTGCATATCTGTTGGTGGCGAACCCCTAGACATACGGGAAAGACATCACTGGATTTTGTGGAGTTGCTTAGACATACTCGAGTAATTGGCATGCATTTGCAGTAGCAAGGAAAGACTACAGGAATCGATGGAGTAGGAATCAATGAAAGCACCAATGTAATGATCCCAAATAAACCAATAGCTAACTGTAACATTTAAACTCACAAACACCCTTTTCCATTACTTTAACAGAGAAATGAGATTACAACTCATCTCAAAACATAAGAACTATTGTCGAATAATGAAATAAAAATGACTGAATTGAAATATAAAGGATAGAGAAGAAGGGATGAGAAGCTCAGACTAAGAATGGGGATGAGAGGATGCGACACTCTAGAAGGGAGATGAGGAGAAATAGACTTTTACTCAACAATACGCATATATCCTTTTTACAGCATCGATTCTCTTTTTAATATGCCCTTCACCTTAGTCTTCTTGCCCGAGTCTCACAAAAAAATTTCTAATATTCGGATCTGTCTTTTGGCCAGTTGCGCTCATAACATTTTATTTAAAATTAATGATATTAGTTATCCCATATAGAATGTGGGATAGATAATCACATGGGATAATTCAGAATTATAATCTCATAGGGTATCTTCAAACTGAATCAGGCAAAAGGGTTATTTGGTTCATATGTGAGGTAGACAAAAATATTCTACTAGTTGGGATATCCCATAAAATTAGTTGGGGATGACTATTCCCAACATTTTGGTATAAACTTTATCCTAAATACCCATAATCATATACTAGAATAAATATAACCTCATATTTTATTGCGAAATTAGTATCCTTATCCCGCTAACTAAATTACCCATTCAAGCTTTGACCCTCTTTGTTCTGGCGGACTTTATTGTAGTCCTAAACTAGAATGTTTACAAGATGTTAACGTCAGTAGCCAAAGAGAAAGAGCCACCATTAGTCCCTCAAATATGAAAAAAAATCTTATCTTGGTTCATGTGATTTCTGGCCAAGCAATTTAACATTTAATTAATTGAAAGAGAAATGCATAAGTACCCCTATTCTATATTCGGATTTCCAATTATACATTTTATCTTTGTGGGTTTTTATTACCCCTAAATTATTATAAAATGTAATAAACACACCTTTAAAATTGGACAATCAAATTCCTGACGGAGAGTGTTGTGCACGCATTGCTAGCTAATAATTCTTTTCTTCTTCTTCTTCTTCTTCTTCTTCTGTTTTTTCGTATTATATTCTAGTTTCATATACATTGTCGTCGGTGAATATAAAATTATTTTCTGATTTTAGAGCCGAAAAATGTGAATTCATAAATAGAAATCATAGTCCGAACCAGACCAGTACCTTTGAGGTGTCGTCGTCGGTTGGTGGAAAACTCGTTGCAGGCGGTGATGTTAGACTCATCATTGTTGGATCTCAGCTTGGTGGATCTGGTAATTTATTTAGCAATGGTGTGGGCAAATTTTTGTTCTTGAATAATTTGTTTTACGATTCTCTGGTCGCCGGAGGAATCGACGGAGGTGTGACGCCGATGAATCATATGTACTATTTGGAAGCTCGCAACGAGGGAGGGTGATTTCTTCATGTAAAAAAAAATTGCAGGAAAACGACGGATTTTATTGTCGATGTTGGTGGAGATGGCTCCGGCGAGTCGGATTCGTCGTTGGTGAAAAAGAAAAAAACAACTGGATTTACAAAAAGAATAAAAAAAAATGGTATTAGTCTAAGTTATTGTAAATTAATTAAGTCTAAAATAAAGATATCATTTAAAAGTTGTCACTTGTATAAACTAATCAGTTTTAACTTAAATTTTGCCTCTCACATGCTTTCAAGAGAGTGAACACACTCTCCTTGCCAAGTCATCAATTAAGGGTGTGTTTATTACACTTTAAAATAGTTTAGGAGGTAATAAGAACCCCGCGGAAGTAAAGTGTGTAGTTGGAAATCCGGGTATAAGACAAAAGGATATTTATGCATTTTCCCTAATTGAAATGTATATTTTTGATCCCTCTGCTTGTGAATCTTCACAAATTTTATGGATTATTAACCATTATATCGTTTAAACTACCATTGTGTTATGTATATCTATAATATTAGTCCACATGAAAAACAAAAATATAATTTTAAAAATAGTCTAAATCTAATATTTTTCTATATAATAACAACAATAACATATCAATATATTCCTAATAGGTGAGGTATGAGAGGGTAGTCTGTACGCAGACCTTACCCCTACCTAATGAAGGTAGAGAGACAAATTCCAATAGACCCTCGGGAAGAAGAAGAAGGAGGGGGAGGAGGAGGAGGAGGAGGAAGAGGAGGAAAGCAAGAAAGGAAGAGAGAAGCAAAAGATGGAGATAAAAGATAAGTAGAACCAAATAATAACAGGGAATACAATATCTAAGGCAACAAAACAACATAATGCAATTAAGATATGAGAATATGAAGGGACATGCGTGTTAGTAAAACTAGCGGTGAACAACTAAGAAACTTCCAACTGCCTACTAACCTTCTACCCTAATCCTCGACCTCCACATCCTCCTATCAAGGGTCATCTCAGTGAGCTGAAGCAGCGTTATATCCTGCCTAATCATCTCTCCTCAACACTTCTTAGGCTGATCTCGACCTCTTCTCAAACTCACCAACCTCTCACACCTCCTAACGGGAGTTTCAATGCTTCCCCTATTAACATGTCCGAACCATCTCAGCCTCGACTTCCGCATCTTGGAGGCTACTTTCACTTTGTCCCGGATAGCTTCATTTATAATCTTATCTCTCCTGGTACACCCGCACATCCATCTCAACATTCTCATTTCTGCTACTTTCATCTTCAGCACATGGGAGTTCTTATCTGGCCAACACTCAGCCCCATACAATATAGTCGGTCGAACCACTAATCTATAAAACTTACCTCAAGTCTTGGCGACACATTCTTATCACATAAAATACCAGAAGCGAGCCTCCGTTTCATCGATCCCGCTCTGATGTAATTTGTGATATCTTCGTCAATCTCTCCGTTACCTTTGATAATAGACCCGAGATACTTGAAATTTATTCTCTTAGGGATAACTTGAGCATCAACCTTTATATCTACATCTGTTTCATGGGTCCCGTCACTAAATTGGCTCTCATAATATTTTTCTATATAAAGGGACCAAAAATAGACATTTTAATTTCTAAAGACTAGATGTGCTTAGTCGTATAACACAATGACCAAAATTAAAACTTATCAAGAACTGAGAGACCGAAAAAGTGCTCCCTAAGGGTAAGGTCTGTGTACGCTCTACTCTCCCCAGATCTCACTAGTGAAATTTTACTGAGTTGTTATTGTTGTTGAGGGGCTAAAAGTGTTTTTATCCCAATAAGTAAATATAAATTCTTGATTTTTGTGATATTTTCACCTCGCCATTTTTGGTATGTTACCCCATTCACCAGAAAATAAATTACTCCAACAATTCCAATTTAGATGGCCTATGGCCTAACTTGGTTGTGTGAATGAAAATAATTCTTAGAGAAGTATCTTACCTCGAAAAGCAGAAGTGTGAAAACGATAATAGGTACCGACTAAACTAGCATACAAATCCCACCAAATAATTAAGCCTTCATTTGTCCGAAAATACTGAATACATTGACTAAATTTTGACTGAAACTTAAAACCTTTAATCTGAGATGTAGATAGCACTTATAAATTTGGCCAACTACATCGTCAGCCCCTTAAATCTGTCCTTGCTTGTCACTTAAACACTCTATTTTAAGTCCGTATTATTTGAACACTTCAACTATATCTCATATGTGTCATGTAGACACAAAAAAGTTGACATGACAAGTCAAGTGTTCGACACATTTTCCAGGCGTGTGAAATGGTAAAAAAAACAAGCTCCTCATCTTTTTTTCCCGAAAATGAATAGTTTTTGCCGGAAATACTTTCCAACAAATGTTTCTTTTAATTTATCATCATTCTATTTCCATCGATATAATGACCTTCTCCGTACACCCCCTTCTCCTATTCCTCCTAACCCATTGTAATCGACGAATGTGGCGGAGAATTTGCAATGTCGTTCTTATCGGATATGAAAAATTTGGAATATCGCTCATGATTTGAAATTCGAGCCTAATTGTATGTAACTTCAGCAAAATTTGTTGGGAGTACTCTAAAGATCTTCGCTAAGCTAGAATGTTACTGATATTACTAGCTCTCTCTTTGCTCGCGCGTGATGATGTGCTGGGATTGTTGAAATGCGGAACTTTCTCGATATGCTCTCTTTTCCTAATTCACTTTTGTGTTTTTGATATTTCAATTTAATTTTATTCAATGTAATGCTACTCCGGCAAATCTTTGACAGACCTCAATTTCTAGATGTGCTTTCTCACATCAGATATGGGAAAGAAAACGAAGGAGGTGTAGGGTTTTGCGAAGACAAAGTGTGTGTGTGGGGTGGGGGGTCGTGTCGGGAAGATGAGGGAAGGAGGGGGATAATCAGAGAAGATGACGGAGGGGTGGAGGGCTGGTTCTTTTTTCATTTTATTTTAATTTATTTAAGTTAAATGCACGTGTCCTTGTCTTATTCGTCACTTTGGCGTGTGAATTACACACATCTTTTTGTTTGACTGCCTATTAAGTTTGTGTCTAAATGGCACATATGAGATACGGTTGAAGTGTTCAAATGGAACAGTTTAAAATAGAGTGTGTAAGTGAAAAATGAAAACAACTTTAAGGGGCCCCCGATGCATTTGGCCTTTAAATTTCTTTCCATCTGTGGGTGGGGAACCATAAGGTATTAAAATCTTTGGCGGATAGAGTTATTTAGTACTTGTGTTGGTTGAAGCAATAACAATAAATCCATTATAATCCCACAAGTTGCGCCTGGCGAGGGTAGTGTGTACGCACTTGGTGAAGATAGAAAGACCATTTTCGATAGACCCTCGGTTCAAGGGACAAAGAAAAGGAAGCAACAAACAATAACAAGAAGATAATAAGATAAAAAAAGTGAACGACAGAACAAGTAGTAATTAATAAAGATCTAAGAATAAGAAAATATAAGAATAATACTAATATTACTGGTAAGACTAGGAGAAACTCTCAACTACGTAGAAGGTAATAGGTATTAGATGGTATTAATCGAGGTGCACACAAGCTATTTCGGACACCATAATTGTCAAAAAACGGGAAAATACAAAAGTTGTTCCTTATATTTGTCCCGAAAAGTGAGTTTCCCGCTCAGCCTTTACGGTTGTCGTTTTTCCTCCGTGTACTTGTTCAAACTGAATTTATTTCCTCGTTAATAAATGATATGACAAAGGAATTATTTGCACATTACAAATGGTGGGTGATAGATAGAAAAATGGTCAAAAAGTGATCAAATAATACAGACGTCTTGTTCTCATAGGCAGTCACACTAATTATATTAATTAGTTGTATTAAAGGAAATACTAATCTTTTTTATTTTCTTTTTCTTTTACCTTTTTTTTATCTTCCTCTTCCTTCTTTTCGTCTTCAGCTATCTTTCCTCCAATTTTGCCCATCTGCTTGCGTTGAGTTATCACAGTACTCATTTATGAACAAAAAAGGTATCCTATTTACTTATAGACTAACAAAATAAAAAATTATTTTGAGATGAAAAATTAAAGAATAAAACTTGGGAGTCTTAGGGTGTGTTTGGTATGACGAAAAATATTTTTTGTGGAAATATTCCAAGAAAATGTTTTCTTGGAAAACAAATAGTAATCTTATTCATTTTCCGGTGTTTGGTACGCAAATCAAGAAAAATATTTTCTCAAGAGTATTCATAAATAATTTTGATACAATAACCATGAAGTCATAAACTTTCGAACCAACAACTTTCCGAACCCACAAATTTCATAAACTTCTTAACCACAAAACTTTCGAAACCGCAAAATTTCGAACCCGTAAACTTTATAATTTCTAAACCCGTAAACTTCGAAACACATAACCTCTAAACTCATAACTTTGGAACTTGTAAAATTTTGAACATGAACCGAAAGATGAAAAAAGTAAAACTGAAAATATATTAAAAGAATATTTTTTCCCGGGGGAGGAGGGTGGGAGTGGGGTGGTGCAGAAAAAAAAAAATAGAAATTTAAAATTACAAAAAATATTTTTAAAAAAAATCTTGTGCAGGAGTGGGGGGGGGGGGGGGCGGGGGGGGGGGGGGGGGGC
>ML258459.1:4626-36815 GCA_005239495.1 Nicotiana undulata | reverse complement strand
GGGGGGGGGGGGGGGCGCTGCTTTGTTTTAAAAAAAATGGGAGGGTTGCTTCTGGTTCGAACATGGGGGAAAGGGAAGGGATGAGTATTTAAGTATATATAGCGTTATTTATAAAAGCGCTATACATATAGTGGTTTTAAAACAGCGCTATATATACATGTCATATCATATCTATGTATAACACTCTTTAAAAGAGCGTTATACCTTAATGTTTAAAACGGTCGTTAAAGTATAGCGCTCTTTAAAAAAGCGTTATACATAGATATGTCACTCTTTTTTTAACACTTATTTCGGTCCTACTTATCAAAAAGAACCACATTTAGGTTCTGGACTCTTTTGTATGCTATACTAATTACTCCTCAATCTCGAGCAACTTGTAGTCCGTACATGAGTCCTCACTATTTATTTCACTCCATATAAGTTTGTCATAATTCAATATTACACCTGTCGCATTAGAAGTTCTTTATATTTGTATAAATATCGAATATGGAAAAGGGTTATATATGTCAGTGAACTATACAAATTAGGACATATATGCCCGTCGTTAATAGTTTGGCACAGATATGCGCAATCCGTCCAATACTTGCTCATTCATGTCCGTAGTTTAACGGAACCATTATTTTGTCTTTTTTAAATAATTAATAACCGGACCCAACCAAAATCTGTTGTCCGATCCGTTAGGACCCGAGTCACCCTTATTTCAAAGATATTTTTTAATATATATTTTTTTTTGATTGAAAAATTATGTGATAATCATATTTATTTATTTGAGTTTGATAATCGATATTTTTTTTGTTATACATCATTGCGGGAAGTAATCCACTAAAAGTAGTAATTGATATCTATTTGTTATTTTAATAATATAATATTCGAATTAGTGTGTGCTTTCTTCAATCATTTTATCATCTATTTTATTTTTTTCAATGGTGCTTGTTATGAAATAATTAGTTAATAAAAATGGAAAAGAAGCACCACTGTTTTAAAAATTTATTACTTATTTCATAACAAATTTGTAATACAGAAAATAATCCAATAAACTAATAATCAATCATATAATGTTCACTTATCTAAACGAAAAAACGGATCCATCAGGTTAAATTATAGTGAACATGGAGTTATTTGTATTTGTATTGGTGAAAAATAAAAATAGATTGTGGGAAAAATAAAAGGAGATGGTAAAATGATTGAAGAAAGCACAAACTAATTCGAATATTATATTATTAAAATAAAATAAATATAAATTACTACTTTTAGTAGGATTAATTCCCGAAATGATGTATAACAAAAAAAAATCGATTATCAAATTACTCAAATAAAGAAATATGATTATCACACAATTTCTCAATCAAACAAAAATAATATATCAAAAAATATCTTTGAAATAAGGGTGGGTCACGTCCTAACGAATCGGGTCAGCAGATTTTGGTTTGTGCCCAGTTATTAATTATTTAAGAAAGACAAAATAGTGGTTCCGTTAAACTAAGGGCATGAATGAGCAAGTATTGGACGGATTGGGCATATCTGTGCCAAACTATTAACGACAGACATATCTGTCCTAATTCGCATAGTTCACTGGTATATATGAACTTTTTCCGTATCTAATAAAATCAAATGACTCCTAACAAATATTGAACTAAAGTAAAAAATTAGTAAAACTATGGCTTGCACGTATCGTATTATCCAGAGATCCTGATATACTGTACTTGTATGTGTATATTCTCGTAATTGGGGTGAGTTTGTCATGACACAAAAGCAATATAGTTTGGTATTCCCTTAATTCCTGTATTAGTTATGTTCTTGATATTTCGTCTATTCAATTAATTTGTATATCCTATATAGAACGTTTACTTTTACTATGGTTAGAGCTTTGGTATCTACTGAAAATTTCCTAAGGCCAAAATGTTACTAAAAATTTGTGTGAGTGAGGAATACCCCATAGGACTTATATTTCGGACCATACGATGTTTCTGATACCAGCAGCTTTGCCTAAGATCACGCGTACTGAGTTGCCAATTTGGGAATTTTTATGTCTTGTGGGCTGATTTGTTTGTTCGTTTTGTCGCTATGTTTGGTTTTGTGTTAATAGTATTGTCATGTTTGAAAGCAAAGGACATCATAATGTCTATGGAACAAACAAAAGCCATGTTAGAGTAACTAACTTTTGTCGTAGTTTGCCTTAGCTAGTATTTCCCTTTTTTCACTAGGCCACGACTGTGTGAAATTATTCTTATTTGCATATACCCCTAATAATATTTCTTTTTTTTGTGTGCAAAAGATACTGCTTTATATAATATTAAGGTGGAAAGTTAAGGAGGAGGTAACATACACAACAGCCTAGGGGCGACCTCTATATGGGTCGTGACAAAAGGGGAAAGTCCGGGGGAAACTATTAGCTGAGGAGGCCGTTGCTGGAGTATTACCAAAAACTCTGCCGGCGGTGGTAGTCTGGCAGTTAGGTTGGACTTGTCTAACAAAAAGTGTGCCCAAACGGGCATCCTCTAGTGTCTTCCGGACAAAAGGCGGTGGTTGATCAAACACAGTGATGTTGGGTGAAGCCTCCATCTGGGAGCCATATTTGCTAAGGTGTCAGCTACCTGATTTTGCTCCCTGTACGTGTGAAGGACGGCCGGATCATTCAGTTGAGCGATCAGGGACCTGCAATAAAAGATGATATGAGCATAAAGTGGGTGAGAAGTATGAAGTAGGTTAATAATAGCCTAGGCATCTAAGTTGACTTCAATGGGTACATAGCCGGGGGTGAAGGCTAGTTTTAGACCATAGTAGATGCAAGAAGCTCAACTTCTATTCTCTCCTGAATGAATCGGTGTCCTGCGAATCCCAAAAGCCAGTTACCCGTGAAGTTATGGATGACTCCACCAATGCCTCCATGCCTAGTGTGAGGGACCGCGTAGCCATCAATATTTAGTTTAAGTGTCCCGAACGAGGAGGTTGCCACCTGATGTACTTAGGGATGCAAGTAGAGGTGGTGTGGCGGGGGGGGGAGGCTAGATAGTAGAATTCTGCAGCCGTGCGAAGAGTATGAGGCGCGGAGGGGGGTTGATTTTGGGTACGAAAGAGCTTGCCATTACTTGCCAGCCAAATGTGCCGCAGGCCAAAGGGGAGTTTGGCGTGGCAGTATGGGAAATGAAATGTTTGAGCCAATTAGAAGTTTTCAAACAAGGTGAACATTGTTTTAAAAAAAAAAATAGCCAGATTTACAAGTGGTCATTCATAAATAGTCACAATTTCAAAAGTAATCGAAATTTAGCCACTTTTCATGTAAAGATAAATCTGAACGAAAACATTGTTCAAAATCCGAAAAATACTCCAGCATAATATACTGGAGTTCCAGTATAATATACCGGTCCAACATATATGCTGGAAGTTCATGCATCATATTATGCTTGAACTTTCCGCGTGTTGGAGTTCCAGCATAATATGTTGGAAATTCATACACAGATGCACCGATCTCTAGTATATTATGTTGAACTTTCGGTGTTGCAGCAAAATAGAGGCTATTTTTTAATAACTTTGCAAACGTTAGTTATTTTTGAATGACCAATCCGAAAACTGGCTAGCCCGTGCTATTTTTACTTTTAAAAAAACATTCAAAAGCCCAAGAATTCTCTTCATATAATTGTTCCTCTTCCTCGATTTGGAAAAGGGCAAATGTCTTCTTTTTTCATTTTAGATGAAAACAATGAAAATAAGAAGGGAAAATTCCAAAGTTTCCTTTTAGCTTACTTTACTCTTCTAAATTCTATATTATTTGTGTTGAAGGAAATCAGCAAATTGAGGCTTATTTATTCATGTTTTAGGAGTTAACGTTGACATATAATTTGACATAGTTAATCAAAACTTACGCAAAAAGATAAAGACAGTATTGACAATTTAGCATGAATAAAAAAAATGAAGTCAAAAGGACAGTGTTCAGATGTTAATATTGGACAATATACAATTTAGAGGTATCTTTTAAGGGCAAATAAGGGTGACTGATGTTCAGAAAAGTGAAAGCAATAGAGAGAATTCTCATATCACAATATGAATTACAATAAACTTTCTCTAGGCAGTCCAAACCAGAAACATTGTTTTCTTTCATCAAACAAATATGAATACAAAAAATTACAAAGGAAGGAAACCATGAATCCATGTCCCTTCCTTAAAGATACTAAAATGACTCAAGTTACAAAAGAATACATTGACAAATAGCCGTTTTCGAAAACTAAAATATGATCAAGAGTTGTAAAACCTATACCAGACACTATATACATTCACCTTATAATTAAACAGGAAGAAAGAAAGAAAGAAAAAACCAGAGAACAGTAAAAAGTTCCAAACATTCGTTCCTCTACCTTAATTTGCATTTTGAGTAAGATTATTAGACCATTGGAATTCTATTTCCAAATTCCTTGAGGGTCCGCTTTTGCTCTCGGGCAACAAAGTGTACTCCCCAGCGACTGCTCCCAGCATAACTACACGGTCAATCTGGATTGTGACCTTCCCGAATGAACTCTGTCAATAAATTGGAACGAAGTTGATGAGTGATAGAAATGGACAAGCATATTATAACAAAAATGTTAAGTGTCCCATTGTCCTCTATCAAAATTATAAAATGCACTTACCTTTCCCATTTTGCTCTTATTCTTGCATGAAATATGGAGCTTCTGGCCTTTAGGAGGACTTTCAAAGGACCATGAAAAGCTCTCATCAAACTCTGGATTAGGACCAGTTGAAACAACCTGACACAGGAGAAAAACAAGGAATTATGAACCATATGCTGGGTTCTGAAAGAAGTTAACTTAATTATTTTGTTGTTGGAAAAGTGCAATTCCTGTTACTAGTCATAGTTGAATCAAACATCCCCCAATTTTCCAACACATTTAATTGAATTTGGTAAGGTAAACACAACGCCGCTCCCCCCCCCCCCCCCCCCCCCCCTCTTTGTAGGAGCCAAGAATGGCCCTTTCCCACTCTGCTCTCTTGATGACTCGAACCCAATCTCAAAGGTTCCTTTAGTCAACCAGATCCCTACTTCGTTTCTAGAGCCATTTTGTGCTTCTTAATTTTGCAAGTTAGAGTTTGGCCAACAGTGCACGAAAAAGGGTTCAAAGCCCTCATAGCAATGAGAAATGGAAGTCTACTTGAAACGAAAAAGTACTTGAAAATTTACTGTACCTTCGTTTGGCGAGGTGGAGTATTTCCAAGGGTAAGCTTGCAAAAAACGCTTGGATTTCCAACTGATTGTCTCATGTTGTTGCCACGCTTTATTATTACCACTAGAGTCCCAGGCAAACATTGCAATAGAAATTCTGCCTTCTCTTGGAACCGAGGGGGGCCTGATTGTATCAGATACTGCAACAATGGAATGGCATCTGCAGCGGCAATTGATTGTGCGCGAGACACTTCAGCAGGACATGCTGACCAAGCTTGTCGGAGAAGGAACAGTGCATCCAAGGCAGCTTCTTGAGTTGCCTCTGAACCAGTCTTCAGGGATGTCACTAGATGTGGAATACTCAGCGTTGCAGGTTCAGTAGCCCTTAGACGGGGAAAGTTTCCAAACAGTGCATTCAGAGCCTTGAGGTACTCCTCATTTACAGTTCCTGTTGCCCATAAATCTTTCTCAATTGCAGCTACAAAGCCAAGAAATCAATTAGATTAATAAGCTATTAACACTAAAAAGAAATTATTCAATTTGCACAAAATACTGAAGTTTATGAACTTTTTGGACGCAATAACACGTCATCCCTTCATTTCTTCATGCTAGCAGGATCCAAATAATAAACCATTTTATTAACCAACCAGGATCAAGAACACTAAGGAGAATCCACCATCATATTAGGAAAATTTCTATTTGAGATACTAATTCTCAATAAATGAAATGAAAAAGAATGTGTAGAAAACCATACTAATTCTCAATAAATGAAATGAAAAAGAATGTGTAGAAAACCAAAATTATCATTTTTCTTCTGCAGCGTAATGCAGATAATTTGTGACCATGGAGTATAGGGAAAAGAAATTTACCAGTGATAGCCCTGACAGTTTCACTTGAAGCATACTCTTGAATGGTATTATTGGAAAAGAGAAGTTTAATGAACATTGACGCCTGTACTGATGTCTCTGGATCACTTGAACCAATCAGATCCAACACAACCTGGACACCACCAGCTTCTGCCACTGCTCTCTTATTTGATCTGCTATACATGACAAGGTTCTGTAAGGCACAAATGGCGACGACTTTCATTTCTTCAGTAGGCTGATCTTCAAGCAGATTCACCAATGCCCGGCAAGCGGAAACAGCATCACTGCTTCGAGCAAGAGCCTCATTCTGGAATAGGTCACCAAGAGCAAGAGTTGCCAGTAACCTTGCTTGTTGACCTTGAGTCTGGGGATCCAAAAGATACTGCGATAAGGGCACAATTGCTGACTTGGTGGCTTTTGTTTCTCTGATCTTCACGTTGTTCAGCAAAACCTCAAGGAGTCTTGCAGCAGTTTCCTCGCAAAGGTGGCATCTGAGAAGTTCCAAGAGAGCCTCGATCGCCCCACTTTCAGCCATAGCTCCAGCGCTGGTGGAGTCATCAGTCTCCAACACAAGGAGAGCATTCAATGCACCAAGAACTGTGCCTTCAGAGCCAGAGCGAAGCAGTCTTACCAACACTGCAACAGGTACTTCCAGATAAAACTCAGAGCTAAATTGCAGAATGCTGGATAATACTGCAGCAGCTGACTCCCACAAGGCATGAGGGAGTGAAGGGTCAGCATTCAATATCACTCTAGACAGTTCACCAACGCCGCCTTCTTTTGCAATTTCATTTGGCCAAGTCAATGCAAGACAGACTAGGGCCTTCACAGCTCTCTGCTGCAAAATCGGTATACCAGAACCAAGGACCCGTACCAAGGGACCAATCACTTGATGGATAACGGGGTCCTTCTGCAGGTGCTCTTCCAAAAGCAGGTGAGATAGAAGCTCAGCAGCCAGTTGTTGCACGGCAGAAGCAGGAGAATCAAGTAAGGGAATAAGAGGTTCTATAGCTTGGTGAGATGTCAAGGTATAATCAGCCCGGCACTGCGGATGCTCTAGGATATTCACAAGGACCTGCAGCGTGCTGTGTTGCCCATCAGGTCCAAACTCTGGTCTCGTCAGCAATACAAAAAGTGGCTCTACCACCTTTGCAGCAGATGGTCCCTTAGCAATGGTAGCATTATTTGTCAGTATTCTGAGCAATTCAGCAAATGCAGCACAGAGAAAGTCTGGTGCTTCATGCAGAATGTCAAGTACACTCTCGATAACCCCAGCCTTGACCATTTCCATCTTACAGGAAGGCCTGTCTTTCCCCAACTTAACAAGAGCTCTAGAAATAGCCTCATGAATTAAATAGTTTCTACCGTAAAGAAGGCCAACAAGGGGAATGACTGCACCATGTGCTGCAACTAGTTCAGCCAGCTGTTCATCGTCCACTAGTTTATCTAATGCACGGACAACAGAATGATGTGCAGGACTAAATTCAGTAACAAGAAGAGAAACCAAAGGCTCCACACACCTAGCTGCAGCCATTGTAGACCTTATTCTTGTATTTCCAAACAGAACAGAACACAACTCGGCTGCATCACCCTTCAGCTCCATTGAGCAGCCTGATGAAAGAATCCGGCAAAGAACATCTACTGCGTTCATCTCAACATCTGCAACTGCAAGTGCTTTTGAAGGATTCTCACTGAGAAGCCTAACTAATGCAGCAATGGCTGCATGCTGCTCCCTCTCTAGACCAGTATTTAGAATCTCAACCAAAGGCTGAACAGACTGTCTAGCTGATTCTGCATTCCTGATGTGATCTGCTGAGAACAGGTTTTCCAAGGCTTTGGCAGCACTATACCTTGCCCCTCTTCCACCAAGACGTAAAACTGCAATTAGCTGACCAACAGCACCAAAAGCAGATTCGTGCCTGCATATTTCAGCAGTAGTAAATAGGATACCTAATAAATCAGTGGCAGCTTCCTCAGTTGCATCTTGTGGGCCAAGTGAAAGGTATTTAGTCAATGCTTCCAGAACCCCAGATTCCACCATAACAATCTTATTTGAAGGACAATCTTTGGCAAGCTGAATCAGAAGTCCAAGCGCTAGAAAAGGCGCACCAGGACGATCTGGGATAGGTTTTAGCAAGTCAACAAGGGCTGGTATAGCTTTCCTAGAAGTTGCACCAACCCTTATATCATCAACCCTGAACAACCTCTCAAGTGCAACTTGATCTGGGTTACGGACCAAGGCAAATTCCTCCGATAGTGCAACAAGGTCCTTTATATCCTCATCAGCACAACCAAGCAATGTTATGAGTCCTGATGGTGCACCTGAATTTGCAACAGACAACAGAGTTCCCCTGCTACCATTACAGACAAGGCTGGCTACGGCTTGTGCGGCAAAATACCTGTTGGCTGACTCTTCTGATTTCAGCAAATTAGCTAGCACAGGTATGGCTTTCATTGTTCCATGTGCTCGTATGATGTCTCTATCTTGAAATAAGATAGCCAGAAGCAATCCACAAATCCATATGCTACTGTCCTCCTTGAAATCAATCTGTAAAAGTATTAACAAAGGTCATTTAGTGCTTTGGAACAAGATAAATACCATAACAAATCCAAGAGTCTTGGGTTAGATGTGGTTTTATCACAGAAAGAAAGCACTTCAACTAAAGGTAGTACTTACCTGTGTAAACTGAGTAAAAGATTGAGTGATTCTCTCTGTAAGAACTTCAATCGCACCAGCCTCCATAATCTCAACTTTACTTTGGTCATCACGACTGGCAAGAGCTGAAAGTAGCCATATAGCTATATTGACCCCGGAAACAACTGAAGTACTTTTCTCCGTCTCATCCTTTGTTGATTCTTCTACACCATCCCTGGAGATGCTAATTGCAATCTTACCCCCCTGGTCCTCCAAATGTAGAGACTCTGAAGCATTTAGCATCCCAACAAAAGATTGAATGAGTGGAACACATGATTTTGATTCATTTAAATCTTCCACCACTCTCTGATGATTCACTTTTGCAGCGCAAACAAGAAGTGCACTTCCTCCTATTTTAACCAAAGCACTGGAGGAACAGATTACCCTTCTTGCAACTGAAGAAATGCATCCATAGGCACAAGCAATAGCATTGCCAAGAACAGTGGGCTGAGCTTGGCAGAGTCTCGACAATATCTCAATAGCTTTGTCTTGCAAAACTGGTGAGGCATCAGCAATGCATGAAACTACTGGAATTATGCTATTAGGGTATTCAGCTAGAACTGCCCATGCAGGTTTGATACCACTAGCTCCTTCCAGCCTTAAAAGGAAACAAAGTGCATCTAAAGCTTCTGATATAGCAAGAGAGTCACTGCCAGTTGATTCTAGGAAAGAAACTAATGCAAGAACTGTTCCACAACGGTTTACACAATCAGTTAAGGCAGGATTAACCTGACTAAATTGAAGAAGACGAGCAATTGCTGCGGCAGCATGGGTACTTCCACCAGTTGTGCCTTCACGAAGAACTCTAGTAGCAGGCAAGATAATCTCTTCAGGAATTGCTTTCTCAGACACCTCGGGATCGAAAAGAAGATTGGACAAAGCACATACTGCTTGCTCTGCAACTTGTAAAACTGAGGACTTTGCAAGCACCATTAACGAAGGCAATGCATCTCTAGCAATTACCGCAATGTCACGGCTTTCTCTAATAGAGAGAAATATTGCAGCAAGGCAGCGGGACGCATCCACTAAGATGGCTTCAGGTTCAGCATTCAGAAGCTTCACGAGTGACCACAAAGTTTTGACAGCAAGGCTACTTTCTCGCAAGTCCTTCCTGAGATGGAAAATTCCAGCAAGAGCTGAAGCAGACTTGGCCTGAGTCTCTTCCTTGGTGGAGCTTAATATCTTTATCATCGTCTCAACTGCATCATTTGCTGCACTACCTTCACGCAACATTTCGCTCAGAGGGGCCACAGAGAGCAAACTTTTTAATGCATCTAAGACATAAATCTTAGACTCTGGAAGATCACTAGTCAATAGTGCAGTGAGTTGACTAATAGTTGCAGTATCTGATTTGTGAATCAAATGGTTCAGTGTCTTTGCAGCAATTTCCTTCCCATTGGAGCTACCATTCTTCAGAAGCCACAATAAAGCAGGAACAGCATCAGCACTTTCAACACACTCACGGATATCTTCACTGTGATTACAGAGGTTTCCAAGGATAGTTGCTGAATCTTCCTTAGCTTTGGCAGACCCAGTTTCCAGAATTTGAACAAGTGGAGGAATGCCACCAGCTGCTGTAATGGCCCACTTACTTTCATCATTCTCATTTGATAAAAGACAAAGAAGAGCAACAGCACACTCCTGTTGCTGCTCTGATGAGAGCCCAAGAAGTGAGATTAACAGCTGAATTCCCTCACGACCTTGTAGTGCATGCCATAAACTACCTTCATTTTTACATAGGAAGAGAAGAGACCTTATCAACTCATCCTGAACTTCATTCGTGGCCATTGTGATCAAACCAACCAATAAGCGTTTTGCATCAGAATTAGCAAGTTTGCTAGACAGTACAGCATTCCCATACAAACTGGCAAGTGCTTCAATAGTACGCTCCTGCACTAGAAAGGGTAAGCGGGCCTTAAATTGCTTAACCAATGTTTCTTCCACCTCCAAAGGATCTGATGCTCTTAAATTTTCTGCTTTGCTATCATATATCATGAGTGCCGAAGCTAAAGCTCCCAATGTATCAGCTACTTGTGCAGGTGAGGTGCAAGATTCAAGGCTTTGACCAAGACTTGAAATGACATATGACAAGCCACCAGAAATATTTGCAAGGGCACACATCGCATTCTCCTGCAAAGCCTGGGCGTATTCACCCTGCATGAATTCCTTTGAAGGAGCTATGGTAGCATTTATCAGAGCAGGAATACCATTGGAATTTGCTATTTCCTTCCTGGATTCTTTGCTTTGGCCAGAAAGAGATTTAAGAGCACCTGCAGCTTCTGCTCTAACTGGGGCTTCATTGCCAGATCCAAGTAGTTTAAGAAGTTGTTTGGTGGCCTCCGCAGCTAAGACTCTCGAGCAAACAGAAGAATCCTCCAACATCATACAAGCAAGGAGAAAGCAGACATTTGCCTGAGTACTTGGCTGTCCATTATTCAGTAGTTGAACAAGTATATCCACTCCTCCAGCTTGTACTGTTGCAGACCAGAATCCCTCAGTGCTGGTTGAAAGGTTTTTTAAAGCTCCTGTTAGCAAGTCGTCAACTATGTTTCCAGCTTTTAGTCCCTTTTTTAATTGCTCCCACAATACTGGCACAACTCCTTCAGTTGAAAATATTTTGGAGCCAACATGATCCTTTGCACCACCTTGAGACACAGCATATATGGTTTTTGCTGCTGCAATTTGACTTTCTGCTGAACTTGACTTGAGAAGACCAAGGAGCGGCGGTATGCAACCACCTAATAGTACTTTCACTCGCAGTTCATTCTCTTTACACAGAGAACCCAAAACTGTAGCAGCCTGCATCTTTACCCCAAGTGAGCCAGAACGAAGTAAAGAAACAAGTACTGGAACAGCTTGAGAATGTGATCCAACAGCACTAAATGCATTTTCTCGTGTATCAATAAGCTCCAATAATTGCTTAAGCGAATGTTCTTTCTCTTGCATGGATGACGAATTCTGCCGTAACTGCTCAATGCATTGAGCAACACTTGCTAACGTCCCATCTGGATCCTCCATGCTACTACGATCTCTGCACAGTTTAATAGCAAAACGTTCTTTCAGGTTATGTTTGTAGTCTAAATCAGCCATGAATATCATCGTGTAAAATGGTCATTTGGTTCACATGAGATTAGAAAAGCTGCATGATTCTAAATGATAGTACTACATTTTTTGTTCAATTGCTGCTTTTCTTACTGGTAATAACTTTCATCGGATTAGTATCTTACAACAGAAAACTAAGTACGGGATATAGTCAACTGCAGTTTAAATATTTTCAGTTTTAAAATGTAACAGCAAAGACCAGCGTTGTTCAAAGCAGAATGTAATCCACATTCCACAAACTCTATGTTATATGAATCAATTTTGCAGCTTGGAGAATCTATGCTATCTGTGGAAGAAAGGTGAAACAATGGAAGCTTATGTATCATTTAAGTTTTGTGCAACTGATGCATGTTGGAGTTATGGAAATAAGGATACTGCATTGAGATAAAACTAATGGATTCTTATAAACAAAAAAGAAGAATCTGGTAGACGAGTTTAACTGAGGGCTCATGAAGTATAGGAAACAGTAGCAGCATTTGCAGATATAGATTCCATGAGAAGACAGCATCAGATAGAGTTTTGCAAAGAAAAATGTGTTTTCATTTTCCTCATGCAGTCATGCTTATAGCCAAAAAAAAAAAAAAAAACAGCATCTACTGACTATACAGCTAATTGCTTCCCATCGAGTAAAACACAAGCCATAGACCAGATCATTATGAGCCCCTAAACTGAAACCGTTAATGATTAGACTAACCTTGAAGATGTTTTCATGATTGAATGTGGAGTTGGAGGCTCCATATCATGAGGTTTAGCATCCCCATTTCTTTCCTGTAACAAGAAAAGAATTAGTATATATTGGTGAGGAATGTTTCAAGAGTCTAGGAAATCACAGTGAATCTGGTGATGTCGTTTGAGAAGGAAAATGTCAACCATAAACAGCATGACTAATATCTTCAAGAAAACAGCCAGTTTAACTTTACGACTCAACAAAGTAAGTAAAAATGTATGAACCTATTAACTTTCTTCCTCTCAGTGATGGAATCACAGAAATAGATATTCGAGATGCAGCATTGAGTCAGTGATGCAACCCCTTTCAATTTAAAATGTTTACATGTTTGTACATGACACGGATAGATTCTTCAACAAAAAGAAATGCAAAAAGAACTATCTCCATCCCATTCCACAAGGCGAGTTCAGAGGAAAAAGGAAGTAGAACAGTGACAACCATCTGGATTTAGCTACGGAGTAATACGTACTTACTTAGAACATGTCGACTGAAAAATAAACCGCATTACAATTTCAATGGAAAACAAAGTACACCAACACTATGATTGCACATAAAACTACTAGTAAAGACCACCCAGGTAGAGTGAATGCACCAGATCTTTGGGTAAAACTAATTTCAACAGCTCACATATCATATAAATCCCCAGAAAATTTATTAAATCAGATGCTTTTTCTTCTAAAAAAGGGAACTTTACCATATCATTACTGGCAAGACTGCTGCCGTTGGCAGCAGTGAACCTCCAAGCAAGTGCGGCCGCCAGCTTTGCTGTGATCTCAAGATCTTCGTATCAGATCTACCTCCAAGACACAGAAGAAAGCTAACAGCCTCCTGCAAACCACCAGTAAAATAAATATTTACTACAAAACTACGGGAGAAACCCCAAAAACCCAAAATAAAATTAGCTCAATTAAGAAAATAAAGTGTTTTTGGCATACATTAACAAAAAATACAGATCAAATTGTAATGGCCTAGTTTTTAAGAATGATAGTACCACTAGAATTACTTGACTAGTTTTTATTTCCTTAATTTTGAGCAGTGAATTACTTGACTAGTTCAAAGCCAAAAACTAACCAAAATTCACATATGGAAATCACATAAATCTGAGATCAGATTCAGCAATAAATTGAACTAAACATCAATGCCCAGTTTAGATTACAACAATCTCAAACCAAATCCTACAAAATTGATCCAAAGAAACACAAGATCCAGATCACACACAATTAAAGCTCACACCTTTACCTGAAAAAACAAAACCCCAAATGGGTTTTTCCACTAAAACCAAAACCCACATGCACATTTCACCAAGGTTTATACAGTTTTTACAAATATAGCCAAAAGATCTAACGAATGCGGGAAAAAATTGAACCTTTTAAGACTATAGTATATAGAAATCCAGCAAAATCTTGATAATATAGAATGCAGAAAGACAGAATAGAGAGATAGAGAAAAAGATAAGACCTCGGATCTTAGGCTTGTCTTTTGTTATTGCATTTGGGAGAAAGAGTGAGGTTTCGTAGTAGAGAAGCGAAGAGAGGAAAGAAGAATATGTATGAAGGAGTTAGAGAGAGAAAGAGAGATACTATGTATGTATATTGTTGTGTGTGTGAGCTAGCAAGTAGCAAGAAAGAAGAAGTAAAAGGAGGACCACCGACAGACAGCTGAGAATGGGAGTGTGAGTGATGGAAAAAGCTCAAGCTTTGGAGCTAGCAAGCTGGCTTTCTTGGATTTTTTTTTCTCTTCGACTTCCATTTTTTACTTTCTTGATTTTAGGCTAACGTGGCCGAGAAGGTATCCATTTTGGTTAGGCTTGTTCGAGTGAAATTGAGAATTAACTTATTTTTTTGAACTTTTATATTCTTATATTCACTAAAATGCAGGTTGGAGTGTGAAAGAGACTTAAATGGTTGAGACTCAAACATTACATCTCAAGAATTTTAAATAAGGTCACGATTGATTGCTCGCACACAAATAGGTTAGGCAGGCTTGGGAGGTTATCTGGATCTATATGGATACGATGCGGGGCTAATTTGCTGACCGTAACAAAATTGACTATGCCTCTCAATAAAAAAAGGCAGGGAGACTTTTAATTCATAGAACTGTGCTTAGCGGCCCCCACCCCCTCCTCATGAAACGACGCTGCTGCAATGGATGGAAGAGCGTGGGGCCTAGAAGTACATAGTACTATACCACACTACATTTGGCTCTACACGATTACAGAGCTAACCCCTGTCCAGTGCCTGTCAGAGTTAAGGGGACTTCAATCTTTACTCTTTATCCCCATCTTCGCCCAGTCCTCTTAGGCGGCCGAGAGTGTCATGTAAAACAGACCAAGGAGCATCATATGCTAAAGGAGAAGGAGGAGATAAAGAATGAGACAAAGGAGAGCACTTAGACAATTCACTTAATCCCTGGTTCGTTCCGCGCACCCCCCCCCCCCCCCCCCCCCCCCCCCCCCCCCCCCCCCCACAAGTGAATCATTAAGATTGCTTTTTCAATAGAATCTTTTGCATTCACAAGTTCCGTCATTCCCATCACTTTTTTCTTAATGGTTAAGTCCGAATTCTACAATGGAGCTCATAATGAAATTGATTCTTGAGTCAATCTTCTCAACATTTATTGACTAGAAGCTCTTGATTTGTTGTTGAATTTTCACTTAATTTAACTCACGACATCTAAGATATATATAGAGAGAAAGTTGTTATAAGGGTGATACTTCTATGTCCGAGGTTCAAATCTCCGTATAGCAATTAATCTCAACTTGACTTGAACATAAGTCGTTCATAGTCCATTTTTATTTCTATTTCACATTCCAACCGCATTCTAAAAAATATAACCACACTCTAACTTGCATTCTACAAAGAAACCCCCACTTGCTATAAACACAAGTTATTCATAACCCACTTCATCTAAGTAAAGATTACAAGTCGATCAATGCAACACTAAGACTTGCTCCAGTCTTAGCCCTTTTAGGAACACTCTTTAGAAGCTCTCACGTTTCTTTTTAACTTTCCTTTTTTTTGAAGTTCTACACGAATTCCCCACACACCATCTGATTAAGTCGAAAGGCATAAATTTATAGCACATATGATAATTTTTGGCATTTGAAAACACTAAGACACTTGTCGACAACAACTTTTGACACTTGCTGGACTCTAGGCTATTCAGTTTCCTAACATATGGTTGATATCCCCAACTAATTAGGCCACTATTCACACGTAATACAAAGTCTACAAGATGATGCTATCATCGGGTACAAGCAGTTATAACAAAAAGAAACAGTTAATTGCCTCACATGTGCTTGTATTGCCCAGTTGCTACGCACAAAAGGCTTGCTTTGCGCCAAGACTTAGCATCTTGACACTACTTCCTTCCAAATCCCATGCCCGCACACTCCTTGTCCGTGACTTTTCCACACATGTATGTTTCCATTGCCACTCGCATGTTGCTCTGGCCGAGTTTCAATCTTGTCTGTGCCAACTCTCGTTTCACATATACCATTGCTGCTTGACTTTTGTTTTAGCTAGACTTGCCTTAGCTATTCTTAGTTGTTTCCATGAATCCGCTTGATTTGTCATAGCTTAGCCCGACATTGGCGCCTGCCACACGCTAAAGTGTCGTGTCAATGTTGTTTGGTGCCCATCATGCCATGATGCCTTTGTTTTCCATACCGCTCTGTCAAGCCCTTGCCAAGCTTGTCTTGCCTTGTCGTGTGATTAAGACGTTACAGGTCTAAGCTATAGAAATAATATTTTGTAGATATATAAGGTGATATTACGTAAATAAAATGTAATATAGGCGGCCTGTTGCACTAAACTCCCGCTATGCTCAAGGCCAAGGAAGAGCCGGGCCACAAGGGTCTATCATATGTAGCCTTACCCTGCATTTCTACAGTAGTTGTTTCCATGGCTCGAAATCGTGACCTCCTGCTCACATGGAAACAACTTTACGAGTTACGCTAAGGCTCCCCTTTCGTACATAAAATGTAATATGATTCGACTAATTTCATGTAAGTGCGGAACCAAGTGTACCGACTAGTCCTTTTTAACAAGATGGCTATAGGGATAGCAAACAGACGGGTCAGATTAGATATGGACGAGTCAAAAAATGGATAATTCAAAATGGATAAATTATCTCAAACGACCCATATTTAATACGGATAAAAAAAAGGTTAATCGGCAAATGATATGGATATCCATATTATCCATGGCTTCTTGAATATTATTACTTATGGGAGAATTCCTAATCTCCCAAACATGAGGAACTCCCTATTTGAGGTTGGAATTTTTACATTCCTATGCCACATAGGAAACCTTATTACCCTCAATGTTTAAGGTTTGACTTAATTATACTTAGTATACCAAATTACCAATTTTATACCATATTTAATTTAGGGGTATAATTAATGGGCAGTTTTTTACTCCTTAATTAAAGGTGTCCATATATACCACGTTTCTCTCTCCCCCTAATTCCTAAGACCAACGTCGTTTTTCCCCTCCCCTTTCTTCCTCTTCCCCATTCCTTCTTCTTCTAAAAAAATACAGAAATGTGACCAATTTTTTATAATCAGATTTTCCCCATTTTCTATAACTGTGTATTTGATTGTGCCTTTTCTTTTTGCGGGGTAAGATTTTATTTGAGAGTAAACTTCCTGATGCATCATTACTTGTACGGAAATCTACAATTTGGAATATTAGAAACTCAAACCTATTGCGAAAAAACTACAGGGAGTGTTGATTATTGACTTGATTATTTCTCTGTTCAATTCCTTTAAGCTTTAAAATAAAAATCTTTGACATTGGATGGAAGTGATTAGGGAGGAAAGAAGCATAGAATCTATCAAACTATCATTATCCCGGACTAAGTTGTTTCAATTCTTAAATTTAATATTTTTTCAACATAGATTGTAGTTTAATTGTAGTATAAATGTAGTAATTTTGTAGATACCCTTAAAAATAATACAACTTTATACAATATTTAAGCTGATTTGTAGTTTATTTGTATTTTTTTGTAGATGAAGAGAAAATTTTGTAGTCTACATTTTTTCAACATAGATTGTAGTTTAATTGTAGTATAAATGTAGTAATTTTGCAGATACCCTTAAAAATAATACAACTTTATATAATACTTAAACTGATTTGTAGTTTATTTGTAGAAATTTTGTAATCAACATTTTTTAAAACATAGATTGTAGTTTAATTGTAGTATAAATATAGTAATTTTGTAGATACCCTTAAAAACAATACTGCTTTATACATATTTAAACTGATTTGTAGTTTATTTGTAGATAAATGTAGGAATTTTGTAGATATTAACATAAAATCAGACTTTCATAGAATTTGTAACATAGCAATTTTAATCAGCTCCCCCTAATTCCTAAGACCAACACCGTTTCCCCCCTCTCCTTTCTTCCTCTTCTCCATTCCTTCTTCTTCTCTAAAAATACAGAGATGAGACCCATTCTTTATAATCAGATTTTCCTCATTCAATTGTAGCATGATTGGGATTTTGGACTTGATTGCGTGTTGTTGCTGAGATATTGTTCTATATTTTTTCATTTTTTATATTTGTCGATTGAGGGAAAAAAAATGAAGAACAGAGTATCTACGGTTTGAGTTGATTTTGTTGAATATATGGTTGCCAATTTGATTTATGGTGTGACGAAAAATCTCAAAGATTTGAATTCTACGATTTGATTTCAGTTTGTCGAAGCTGTTCGTAATTTTTTTTTTTATTATTTGAATTGTTGTTTAAGAGAAAATTTCGCAGATGAGATAAGCCTTTCCGTTTCAAATTTGAATTTAATGTCGCTAAATCAATCACAAGATTCTCTTCCTGATTTTTAGCGCGCTATTATGGGAAGAATCTGCCCTATTAAATACTAATTAACAAATGATATATAAATTGTAGGAAAAATGTGGACTAGGCGGGTAATTTACATACTATGTACATATTTGGTAATAAGGTTTCATTTGAGGTTTTACAAATATAAAAATTAAACTCATTAATTATTTATTAGTTATTCTTTTTTAAGTGAATAATATGGTTCTTATTTATTTAATCCGTTTAAAAAAGTTTTTATCCTACCTATTTTTCATTAGATAATACGAGTGGATAAGTATTTTCTTTGTGAGGGGAACAATATATTTGGTCATGTCCTATCATTTTAGTAGAAGAAAAAAGCAAGAAATATGACTAAAGCACAGCTTCTAGCCTTCGGCTAAAGGCAGCTGAATTACAAGCTGGCTCTCTATTCTGTGGGTTGGCAAAAAATAATCGACTACATATTATTCAAGTTTTTAATTGGCATAAAAAATAAGACAGAAAGATACACCTAATAAGGATGCTTCTATTATTTTATTGAATTGCATGTTCTGATCTCATGCATGTAACTAAGGCGGTAACAGCATACCACATGATTAATCAATAAATACTGCACATGTAATTTGGGAATAAAACTTGTACATAAGTTCTATTGGGATTAATGTTTTTCAGTAATTAAATTAATTTTAAATTTCTCAACATGAAATAAAAGGAAAACAGAGTTCAATGTTTGTATTTTTGTTTTTACTGTAAAGTTGCTTCCGACTATAACTTAGAAAATTACGTAGAATTAATAATCAATTTAAACAATTCGTGCTATTAGTTCAAGTAAGATGGAGTACTTTTAAAAAAAATAATATATGATAGGTAAACAATGTTATTCTATGAAATTTATTTTAGTAAAAGTTCACTGGTGAGATAATAATAACTGTGACATAATCTTAGTTTTCACAATATCATCTATTTTTCCATTCTTTGCTTTTCTTATTATTTTCTATGGCCCATCCATAAATTACAAGGCGTGAAATCAAATCATTAGCTAAGTAGTAATGTGAAAGCAGAAATTTTTTGTTGTGGGTTCCACCTTGTGGGGTGTTTTCTGTTTTTATTTTTAGTTACTTTTGCCCATTAGTAGACATGGATGTAAGTTGTTTTGTCATGTGTCACATGTAAATTAAGATTGGCCAAATACATCGTCGGTCCCTTAAAGTTGTTCACTCTATTCACTTAAACACTCAATCTTAAATATATTTCATTTGAACATTTTAATCAGGCTTTTAGCAAGGTGAGTGTTTCTCATATTTTTCAAGCGCGTGAAAATGGTCTGAAAGACAAACCTTTCATACTTCTTGCCGAAAAATAATAGTTTTTGCCGGAAAACTTTTTTCTGTAAATATTTCTTTTAATTTTTAGATCTTTCACAGCGTTACTATCATTTCCTCCTCCAAATCTAAGCACACTATCACCATCGCTACCTTTAAATTAGTAAAGTAGTTACAACCTGGGCCACAAAAGATGTTTTTTGCCCAATAGCTACATAAATACATATTACATTTTGACCTTGTTGCTTAAGGATCGTATCTGTGACTACTGCTGTTTTACCGTCTGTCTGTCCCCAATAATTATTTCTAGTTGACCACGTCCTAAAGGGATCATCAAATCAATAGTAATAAGATGGGTTTGAAGAGGCTCATAAACGGAACGACGCGAAATAATAGGCGTGGGGAAGAGTCTACAACAAAATCAATTAACTAGACAGAGAAGCCCGGTAAACCTATTGATAAATGATGAAAAGTGCATATTTTTTAGTATATTTACATATTAATTCTTGTGTGAGTCGCGGGAGATTACATGATTTTTGGAGTGAGATATACTCATTATGTGTTTCTTTTGTGTAGAAACGAGTTTGGATGATAATGATCAAAAAATGACAATTCAACACAAAAAGAAGAAATTGAAGGATTGGGAGCTCGTCTATTCTCATGCGTGGCACGAAGACGGACGCGAAAAAGGAGAAAAGTGAAGGCACAAAATAGCGAAGCGAAGCAAAGTCACGGATCGCTTCGCGAAATGGAAGAATTTCCAAAGCTGAATCCGCATCAAAGTTCGCGCGTTGTGCGAAGTCAGACACGGATTCCAGCTTCTCCCATTCGAAGTTGGATTGAAAAATTCTGCCTCTCATCAACCATAAGTGATATAAATACATCCTAAAACATAAATTTGAGAGGGGGGAGACACTACTTTAAGGTAAGACAACACCCAAGGAGGCAAGAATACGCTAGGAGTAAGGAGGAAGATTTAACCGCAAATTTTTCCTCTCTTCTTCCTATTTTTCATTGTGGGTTATGACTTTTAGTATTTTAGTTTTACATATTATTATGAGTAACTAACTTATTATCTAGAGTTTTGATGGAACCTCTTGGAGGATGAATTCTTGTTATGTTTTAATATAATTTAACCTTTGAATTTGTCTCTTTGTTCAACTACATGCTTGTTTCAGTTGACTGAATGGCCATCGATTGACTGTGCCTATTTATTATGTGTTGCTTGAGAAAGAATACTTATATAGGTGATTGTTAAACAACGTCACTCCTAACGTATGTGAGAAATCAATACAACACGTTTAAAGGTAGGTTTAGAAATAACAAAGCCTTGACGTGGTCATAATGAGCGGTTAGATAAAGCCAACTAGCGTAGTTCGAGAGAATATGTCTAGTAAATTATTGTAATTTCTCGAGAGATAACTACGACACCTAAAGTGCTCACGATCAGTAGAGAATACATAGACAAAATTGTAGGAAACATAGCGGGAAGATTCCAATATTTGGGGAAATCATAACTCTAGACCTCCTAAATTTAATCTTCAACCCTTAGTATCTTTAGTTGTTAATTTACTAGTTTAGTTTCTTAGTTAATTAGTTAGATATAAGAATCTTAATCTTTATAACTTAGAAATTTATTCGAGTTTGTCTTCTGTAACGACCCGATCGGTCGTTCCGAGAGTTTTAGCCCTGTTTTCCTCGTTTCTGCTTCATTATATGTGGTTCAATTCTATTATATTGTGTCGGGTTGGTTGGCTCGGGTTCGGGGTGATTTTTGAGAGAAATGAGACACTTAGTCTCTTAAGTTGGTTATTTAGTTGGAAAAGTCAACCGGAAGTTTAATTATGGGTAAACGCTCTCGGAATTGGGTTTTTATGGTTCGGATAGCTTCGTTAGGTGATTTTGGACTTAGGAGTGGGTTCGGAATGTTATTCGGAGGTATGTGGTAGAATTAGACTTGAATTGGCAAAATTGGATATTTGGCGATTTCTGGTCGGCAGTGGAAAATTAGATACCGGGGTCAGAATGGAATTTCGGAAGTTGGAATAGGTTCATAGTGTCATTTGTGATGTGTGTGCAAAATTTCAGGTAATTCGGACACGGTTTGGTTGGTTTCGGCATTGTTGGCGAATTTTGGAAGCTTAGGAATCCTTAGGCTTGAATTCGAGGTTAATTCGGTGTTTTGATGTTGTTTTGGGTGTTCCGAAGATTTGACTAAGTTTGTAAAGGGATATGGAACCTATTGGTGTAATTGGTTGAGGTCCCGAGGGGCTCGAGATGATTTCGGATGGTTATCGGAGGATTTGGAACTTAGAAAGTATAGTTGAAGATGTTGGTTCAATCAAAATCGCACCTGCGGAAAAAGGGACCGTAGGTGCGAGGCACGCTGGTGCGGAGAAGGCTCGCAGATGCGTGCTGTAACGACCCGGTCTGTCATTACGTAGAATCTGCATTAAATTTACTGTTACCGCCTTGTCATAGGTTGGTTATACTGTATTTGATGTGTTAGAGTTGGTAGGCTTGAAATCAGAATGGTTGTAGTAAGAGTTTAGTCATTCAGTCTTTAAAAATAGCCTTAAAAGTTGGAAAAGTCAACTGAGAGTTGACTTATTGGTAAACGACCTCGGAATGCGGATTTTATGGCTCGGATAGCTTCGTTAGGTGATTTGGGACTTAGGAGTGTGTTCAGAGTATTTTTGTGATGTCCGGTGTAGAATTAGCTTGAATTGGCGAAAGTTAATTTTTGGTGATTTCCGGTCGACAGTGGAAAATAGTCTATCGGGGTCGGAATGGAATTCCGACAATTGGAACAGGTTCGTAATGTCATTTTGGATATGTCTGCAAAAGTTCAGGTCAATCGGAGTTGTTTTGGATAGTTTCGGCATCGTTGATGGATTTTAGAAATTTCAAAGTTCTTAGGCTTGAATCCGACGTGATTTTGGTGTTTTATATTAGTTTTGGTGTTCCGAGGGTGAAACTAAGTTTGGATGATCATATGTGATGTGTTGGTATATTTGGTTAAGGTCACGAGGGGCTCGGGATTGATTTCAGGTGATTAACGGAAGTTTTGAAGTTGGAAAGTTACAGCTTTAGCTGCTAGTGCTAGTGTAACCGCACCTGCGGAAGTTTGACCGCAGGAGAGGACAAGGCTCCGCAGGTGCGGGAAGGTCGCAGGTGCGGTCCCGCAGGTGCGAGTAATGGGTCGCAGGTGCGGAAATCCCCGGACAAAATATAATTAAGTCCTTCCGCGACCTTAACCTATTTTAACACCATTTTTGAACGGGAAGAAGCTTTTGAGGCGATTTTGAAGAGGGAAAATTAGTTTTCTTCATAGAGGTAAGTATTTTGGACCCTAAAACTCGATTATAGGTGATTAAGGAACATAATTCCAGTGTTTAATTTATGAAAGTCAGTAGAAAAAGATGGGTTAAGGCTTGAGATTATGAGACCTTTAGGGGTTGATGTGAGGGGTCAAACGAACTCCGATTTTTGCGTTATTTATATGTACGGACTCGTGAGATGATGAAGAATATTTTGGTATAAAAATTTCTGAGTTTGGAGACGCGGGCCCGGGGGTCGGGTTTTAGCAAATTTCGGTTTTGAGCTAAAATCGATATTTTTCAATTAGAATTCATTCCTTAAGCATAATTTGATGATAAAGGTCTGATCTTTATAGATTTGGAGCACTCGGGAGTTGATTCGAGAGGCAAGCGTATTGCGGAATAGTTTTCGGGCTAGTTTGAGGTAAGTTATGTCTTTAAATCCTGTCCTGAGGGTATGAAACCCGGGACTCTGCACCCTTTCACGAGTTTTGGAATGCAAAGGTTGGAACTTTGGAAATATATTTCCTATTTAGGCAACTATTGAGTTGAGAAATCGATTTTAAAGCCCATGCTTAATAGTATTGATATGTATTTGATATGTTTTGGGTTGTAAGCCATGTTTGGGGCCTAGTGCCGATTTGTTTACCCCTTGGGGGATGCTTTACTACGTTCCTCACTGATATGTTATGATTTTCACTCAGTCTTTTCTTGATAAATTATTTTGACACTCATAGTATTTTGATACTATTTATTAAAAATGAAACACTATTTTTGGGTCGAGAACCCGGTATATTTATGGCTTCAAGGGAATGTTGAGAGTGTCTGACTGAGTGAGGCTGCGGATATGAGTGAGGCTACGGGCCTATATTGTATGTGATTTATGTCATGCTGTGACTTATTGTAGCGCTTGGGTTGTAGGAGCCCCTCCAGAGTCTGTACACACCCCCAGTGAGCGCATGTACCTAATGAGTGATGTTGCTTGCAAGGCTGATACTGAGTGATTGTGAGGTTGCCTGATGGGCTAATACTGAGTGATTGTGAGGTTGCCTGATGGGCTAATATTGAGTGACTGTGAGGTTGCCTGATGGGATAATATGGAGTGACTGTGAGGTTGCTTGATGTGCTGATACTGAAATTGTTATGAGAAATGATTTTGGCCCGAGGGGTAGATTTATGATAAATTTTACTGAGTTTTTGACTACGATTCACTTCGTTTTTTCGAACTGATTTTATGATGGATATAATTTATTCATATATTTTTTTAAATGTAAATATTAAATATTTTAAATAAAACGTGAATAAATCTACCATATTCTCCCATATTTTCTAACATACTTCGCAGGAGGAAGATCGCATGAAAATTAAAGGAAAGAAACAAAAAGGAGTGGGAATTGAGTAGTCAACCGGGAATGAAGAAGCAAATATAACACCATAGTTGCGACAATGGCAATTGAAAATCATGAAGAAAATTACATAGTTGCAACTAGCAAACTATAGTTGAAACTTGGTTCTTCCTTAATGAAACTCAATTGGCAAAGTCATAGTTGCACCTACAATTTTCATAATTGCAACTATGGAGAACCTTGGGCAAGAAAATTCTATAAATAGAGTGTGAACTTTGAAGATAAGAATAGAGTCTTACGGGAGAAAACTCTTTGGCCTTTCTCTTTTCTAAATATTTTCTACTAGTTGTCTTTCTTTTAGAAGAATAATATTTCTTCATAAGTTCTTTGTTTCTAAATTAATTTTTCCTTACTTCATAATAGAGTAATCTTTTTTTGTTGGGATAGTTCATGAAGCTTGATATATATATATATGTATATATATTGTAATACTATCTCAGTTTAATACATCCTTGACTTGAAACTTTCTTTTTATACTTTAAACTGTGCCGTAATAATAGTTTTATTTAATCGTTATTATCACTTCTACATATTTTTGTCTCTAAGTTATTTTTATATTGATTTTGTAATTCTCACGGAGCAAAATTGATATATAATAACCAATGAAAAAAATAGTAGAGTGAGTAATTTTTAATAAACTATTACTCCAAGTTCGTAATCTTGCTTACCTCAGTTTTAATTCTCACGGAGGAATTGTTGTAGGCAAGATTATTGACTTTTTAGTAAAAATATTCTCACGAAGTTTTTACTACCTCTTAGCACAATTCAAGCAAGAAACATATTTCGGTCTAATCGTCACTAGTTTTAACTCAACTAATCACATAACCTCACGGAGTGTTATTAATTGACTACTTCTTAGTGAGCTAAATATAATTGTATTAGCAATAAGCAATTATTCCTTAGAGAAATACATGTAAAAACTGAGATTTTATTGTAATATATTATCAAGTGAATTCAACGATTCCCAACTCTTTTAAATTATAATTCTTCCGAAAGTTCTTGATTTTTGTTCAAGTAATTAACAAGCTTTAAACCTCAATCACTTTTCATCAAATTGATTCTCTCAAATAATAGTTGAAATATTAAAAGTCTGTAGCATAGATGTTCCAAACTCTGTGGGACGATATCATAAACTATACTAGAATTTGACAAAGTACGAGCAAGAAAATCCTATACACATTGGCCTCGTCAAATTTTTGGCGCCGTTACCGGGGATTGGCATACATCTACTTCAGATTAAATATTTTGTTACTAATTTGAGACCTTGTTATTGTTATTATTATCACTACTAAGTAGTGTTATAACTACTACTGTCATATTAATATCATTATTTTTTTTTTGTAACAAAACTTTAAAAAAAAAACATATTAGTACTTCTTCCTACTATTGCTATCATTAGCTTTCCTTCATTATATTTGGTGTAATTATTATTAGTACTATAACTTGTTGTATCAATTGTTTTCTCATTGCCGGTACTTTGACGTATCTTTTTTTCAATATAGTTTGTTGTTACATATTATTATCATTTCCTTATCATTGTTTAGTTATTTTTCTTTTTGTAATATTATATTATTATTGTTAGTACTAGTACTTCTACAATGTCATTCTTACTATTCACTAGTATAACTTTTGTTTATAATTAATAATACCATATTATCTCAATTCGTTGTTAGTAATACTAGTGACTCTTACTTATTAGTTTCATTGTTTTTTTTTTAATAGACTAATTACTAGTATTATTATCTACAATATTTTAATATTTGTTTTTCTTTACTAGCTATCTATATTATCTTTGAAATATAATTTAGTTTAGTTATTAATTACTAGTACTACAATAGAAATTAATGTTATTTTTTTCTCTTCAAAATTTTAAATAGTTTATTTATGACCCGCTCTTCTATAAAAGAATTGGCTAATTACGATCCAGAAATTGAAAGATTTCTCCGATTGTTCAGGAAAGAACAAACATCGTCTTCTCAAGAAGCAACTTGTAAAGAAATGGAAAACCAGGAAGCAAAAGACATTAACCCACTTGGGATCCCACCACCAGTCCATGCAGAGGAGCAATTTGATGAAGTGGCGCCAAGGCTAGCAAAAAGAATCCTTAGGGATTATGCTAGACCTGATCGCTTCAATTGTGAATCTAGTGTCAGGAAGCCCCTAGTGGCAGCCAACAACTTCGAAATCAGGACAGGCCTGATTAAGACAATTCAACAATCTTGTATCTTTAGTGGTGATACAAGTGAAGACCCACATAGTCATTTAATTGATTTTCTAGAACTTGTAGAAACTGCTAAGTACAATGGAGTACCTCCTGAAGCTATCAAGTTAAGGCTATTTCTTTTTCTTTAAAAGAAGATGCCAAGACTTGGTTGCAAAGTTTGCCACAAGGTTCCATCACCACATGTGATCAAATGACTCAGAAAATTTTAAACAAATATTTTTCCCCTGCTAAAACCACAAAGTTAAGACAAGACATCTCTAATTTCTTGCAGACTGACACTGAGTCGGTTTATCAAGCTTGGAAAAGATTAAAAGCAATGTTAAGAAAATGCCCACACCATGACATTCCTGAGCATATGCAGTTGTATAGTTTTTATCACGGGCTAAAACCCTCTTCTAGAAATGTGATAGATGCGGCTGCAGGAGGTTCTGTGATGGGAAAAACCACAGAGGAAGCATTGAAATTGTTGAACGAGATTTCTGAAAATGCCATCCAATGGCCATCTGAGCGTGTAATCATCAAGAAGGCTGCTACGGTAAATTAGGTTGATGCTTTAAATACACTAACGCAGCAAATTGTTTCTTTGGCACAAAAGTTTGAAACTTTTCAGGTGAATACACAACAACCAAGCCAATTTGAGGCTTGTGACATGTGTGGAGGAAATCATCAGAACATGAATGTCAAGCAACCAATCACAATGATGAACATGTCAATGTCATCGATAACAAGCAATATCCTTTTGGAAGTCCAATGGCACATAAACATACATGTTTTCAATAGAGCAATCCAAATGGTGCCGAGAACTCTCAAAACTTTCAGAAGCAACCTGTACAGGGTCCGCCCGGATATCAGAATCAAAACCGGGGGCAATTGAATTTTAACCTTATCAACAAGCAGCCCCATATCAACAAAGGCCTCAACAAGCTCACCCAAGTCTTGATGACCTTATGTACAAGTACATTAAGGCCACTGATGAAAAAATAGAGAGTCAGAACTCCGCCCTTAAAAATTTAGAAATTCAGTTGAGCCAACAACTCTTGTGTTAGAAAAGATTCAAGGTCCCTTACCAAGCAATACAGAGAAAAATCCAAAGGAGCACCTTAAGGCCATCACTTTACGATCAGGTAAGGAACTTGATGAACCTTATGCAGACTGACAAGAAAAGAACCAAGCAAAACAACAGGTAGGCAAGGGTAAGAATATTGAAAAACCATCTGAACCATCAAAAGAGAAAGAAATAAAGAATAAATAAGAAAACAATTCTGAGAAAGGGTTGCCCCACCTGTGACAATTCCTTTTCCACAAAAAATGAAACGAGAAAAGCTTGATGGCCAATTTGCAAAGTTTTTGGAAATCTTAAAACAGATTCATATTAATATTCCTTTTACTGATGCTTTGTTGCAAATGCCTTCATATGCTAAATTTTTAAAAGAAATTTTGTCAAGTAAAAGGAAATTGGAAGAAGTTTCTGTGGTAATGCTTACTGAAAAATGCAGTGCTATACTTCAAAATAAGCTACCACAAAAACTTGGTGATCCTGGTAGTTTTATCATTCCATGCACTCTGGGGGGAGTATATTTTGAAAAAGCACTTTGTGATTCTGTAGCTTCAATAAATTTGATGCCATTTTCTATCTTTAGAAAATTGGATCTTGGTGAAATGAAGGACATAGGTGTTTCTCTTCAGTTTGCAGATCAAAGTACTAAGAAACCTAAGGGAATAATTGAAAATGTGCTTGTAAGACTAGATGCGTTTGTTTTCCCTGTAGATTTTATAGTACTTGAAATGAAAGAATGTCCTGATGAACCGATAATTTTGGGTAAACCATTTCTTACGACAGGAAGAGAAATCATAGATGTTCATCAAGGGCAACTAATCTTGAGAGTTGATGAAGAAAGAGTCATTTTTATATGCAAAAGATACTAAGATTTTCAGGAGATGAGGCATCATCTTCATGTTTTTCTATTGTCATGATTAGTGATATTGCAGATGAATTCAAAGATGATCAATTAATTTCAGACTCAATGGAAAGATGTTTGACCAAATCAGGCTCCGCACAAGATGATGATCCCATAATTAGGAAAGAAGCTGAAATACTGGAAAAAGATTCTGAGGATGAGGAGATGCAATCAGAAGAAGTTCAACCAAAAATTGAACTCAAAGTTCTTCCCTCTCATTTAAAATATGTTTATCTTGAGCAAGAATTATTTTCAGTAATTATTTCATCTTCTTTGACTGCAGAACAAGAAAACAGACTTATTCAAGTCTTAAAAGCACACAAAGGAGCTTTATGGTGGACTGTAGAGGATATCAAAGGGATTAGTCCAGCAATTTGTACGCATAGAGTCCTCATGGAGGATAGATACAAGCCAATAATCCAACCTCAGAGGAGATTGAATCTTGCAATGCAGGAAGTGGTGAAAAAGGAGATTGTCAAGCTTCTATCGGTAGGTATTATTTATCCAATTTCAGACAGCCCTTGGGTAAGTCCAGTCCAGGTAGTCCCAAAGAAAGGAGGTATGACAGTTATAAAAAATGAAAATAATGAACTCATACCTACAAGGACTGTTACAGGATGAAGAGTCTGTATTGATTATAGGCGTCTCAATGATGCTACCAGAAAAGATCATTTTCCTTTACCATTTATTGATCAAATGTTGGAAAGAATTGCAGGATATGGTTTTTACTGTTTTCTCGATGGCTATTCAAGGTATAACCAAATACCACTTGCACCTGAAGATCAGGATAAGACAACTTTCACATGTCCTCATGGAACATATGCCTATAGGAGAATGTCTTTTGGTCTGTGCAATGCCCCTGCTACATTGCAGCGTTGCATGTCAGCAATTTTTTCTGACATGGCTGAAAAATTTCTTGAAATTTTTATGGATGATTTTACACTCTTTGGCAAAACATTTGAAGATTGTCTTTACCACTTGACTTTAGTTCTTAATAGATGTGAAGAGAAAAACTTGATTCTGAATTGGAAAAAAATGCCATTTTATGGTTACAAAGGGATTTGTTTTAGGACATAAAATCACTGCTAATGGGATAGAAGTTGACAAGGCTAAAATTAATTTTATAGCAGGATTACCCCCTCCCAAAACTGTTAAAGGAATTAGAAGCTTTCTAGGTTATGCAGGTTTTTACAGAAGGTTCATAAAAGATTTTTCAAAGATTTCAAAACCTCTGACTAACCTCTTGATGAAAGATGTTAAGTGTACCNGCGGCTACTCGTGCCTTATGACTTGTGTGGGCAGGTAGTTCGAGATTCGGAAGTGATTTGGCCAGTTCAGGAACACTTGGTTCCTGAAGGCTAGCCTATTTGGCTAATTTTGGTTCCGAGCAGCATTTTGAACAAACGACCTCGGAATCGAGTGCTGATAGCTCTAGCAGCTCCGGATGATGATTTCAGACTTGAGCGTATGTTCGCCTCGGGTTTCTGATGACCCGGGAGTATTTCGGCACCTGAATTGGAATTCAGAATTTCATAAGATTTAGAATTCAACCTGGAATTGGACCTCATGATATCATGGTCCGAATGGAATTTCGGAATTGGAAATAGTTCCGTATAGTCATTTATGACTTGTCCGTAAAATTTAGGGTCATTCCGAGCAGTATAGACCCGTTCGGCGTATTGGTGAGCCAATTAAAATTTTCTTGAAATCTTAAGTTTGAAACTAAGGGGTTTTGGAGAGTGATTTCTAGTTTGGATGATGTTTTTAGTGTTTTGGGAGCTCGAGCGAGTCCGTCATATGATTTGGGATTGGTTGGTGTAATTTGTCGAGGGCTCGGGTGGGCCCATGGGTCTCCCGGACCCCAATAAAAAACCAACAATTTCATAGCTGGTATGGCTGCTTCTGGTGTGACCGCACCTGCGGTCCATGAGCCGCAGGCGCGAGGCTCGCACCAGCGGAAAACCAATCGTAGGCGCGGCTCCAGCCGCAGGAGCGGCCTTCTTCTCGCAGGCGCGGCTCTGCAGGAGCGGACCAGGCTCCGCAGGCGCGACCTCCCCAGGGCCCAGGCCAAATCGCAGGAGCGACCTTCCTTCCGCAGGAGCGGCTCCGCAGGAGCGGACCAGGCTCCGCAGGCGCGACCTCCCCAGGGCCCAGGCCAAATCGCAGGAGCGACCTTCCTTCCGCAGGAGCGGCTCCGCAGGAGCGGACCAGGCTCCGCAGGCGCGACCTCCCCAGGGCCCAGGCCAAATCGCAGGAGCGACCTTCCTTCCGCAGGAGCGGCTCCGCAGGAGCGGACCAGGCTCCGCAGGCGCGACCTCCCCAGGGCCCAGGCCAAATCGCAGGAGCGACCTTCCTTCCGCAGGAGCGGCTCCGCAGGAGCGGACCAGGCTCCACAGGCGCGACTTTCCCAGGGCCCAGGCCCATTGCAGGCGCGACCAATTTCACGCAAGTGCGAGTCCGCACCTGCGATCCAAAGTCCGCAAGAGCGAGAACCCCAAGGCCCAGGCCTTTTCGCAGGTGCGACCCTTTTTCCGCAAGTACGAGTCCGCACTTGCGATCCAAGGGTCGCAGGGGCGAAAACTGCTGGGCAGTTAATATAAAAGGCCCATTTCGTGAATTTTCTTCCCAAACACAATTTTTCCTCCATTGTTGCACACCCCAAGAGCTCCAGAGCAATGATTTCGGCCTAATTACTCAGGTAAGTGATTCTTTGGCTTCCCGCATGTTCATTACTTCGATTCTTGAGGAATTCCACTTCCATAATTCATGAAAATCCATAAGAGGGTTTGGGAAAAATAGAGGATTTTTGGGAAAATTGAAAATCTGATTTTTGAGCTATTATGGGATGATTAATTGAGTTAATCTTGATCCTTAGGCGACGTATAGCGCATTTCTTCAAGAATCGTAATTTTCCGGACGCCGAGGCTCGGAGTTGAATATTCCAAGTACGTCAAGAATGTGTTTTAAGGGAAATCTTTGATAAATCCTCCTCGATTCCTCCTAAATTGATATAATTATGTGTTTTTGGCTAGTTGCGAGCCATCGAAGGTAATTCGGAGGATTCGTGCGTCTTGTTGATTGGTCCGTTGACCGGAGGAGTACTTGTCCAGGTGAGTCTCCTTTCCAAACTTTGTAAGGGGGAAATGTCCCCTAGGCTCCTTGTTGCTAATTGTGATTGTTGAGGGGGCTGCGTACGTACCACGTGACGAGAGTCCGTACGTGGCATCTATACTGTATGTTGGGTAGCCGTAGGACCCACGAGCATGTTCTAGCTGTTTGTTTGATATTATCTGATGCTTTGTACAAGTTATTTGCCGGTATATGATGAAATGGAGCTATGATAGCTTTGAATTAAATGTACATATTATCCAGATAAGAATTATGAATTTCATCAATTGATTAATTGTGTTACTTCTGATGTAACTGATAAAGAGAATGGAGTAATGAGATAAATCTAAATCTTGAGCTATTGAGCGAAACGAAGGTGGTTGTAAATGCTTCCTATACTTGAATTATTCCACCATGGCGATATTATGAGAAAAGAGGATAATATAACATAAAATCCTAACTTTGACTATCAAGAGAGATGCGAATATC
>ML258458.1:53290-73014 GCA_005239495.1 Nicotiana undulata | reverse complement strand
AAACAATCTCCTTCCATTATAACACTACAAAGAAGGAAAAAGAACATAAAATATTTGAACAAGCATTCCTTAGCTTAAAGTTTCAAGTTAAGGACAATAGGTCCTTAACTTTAAGTTTAAAGTTTAAAAGTTAAGAACAATAGGTCCTGAACTTCAACTTTCAAGTTTAAAAGTTAAGGACACTTGGTCCTAAACTTCAACTTTCAAGTTAGAAAGTTCAGGACAAGCAGTCCTAAACTTAAAGTTTCAAGTTAAAAAGTTAAGGACAATAGGTCATAGGTCCTGAAGTTTGAATTTGAAGTTGAAAAGTTAAGGACACTAAGTCCTGAAGTTTGAAAACTTAAGGACACTTGGTCCTTAACTTTGAATTTCAAGTTGAAAACTTAAGGACACTAGGTCCTGAAGTTTGATTTTGAAGTTTAAAAGTTAAGGACACTTGGTCCTGAACTTCAAGTTTCAAGTTCAAAATTAAGGACAAGCAGTCCTTAACTTCAATTTCAAGTTTAAAAGTTCAGGACAACAGGTCCTAAACTTCAAGTTTCAACTTAAAAAGTTAAGGACAAGCAGTCCTTAACTTCAAGTTGCAAGTTAAAAAGTTAAGGACAATAGGTCCTTAACTTATGGTTTTCAGTCCTTAACTTTGACATCAAACTCCAAAAGTAAAAAACACTTGGTCCTTAACTTTTATGAACACATTTAACTAAAAATTCATAAACACAGTTAGCTTATGAATTCAAACGACTATTTTCGTGAAATATCCTTACATAACTAAAAATCAGATCCTTATTTGACACTAAAATCAACTTATAATCGTTATTTTCAAAATTTCAAACATACTTCATGCCACACACAGCATTGATCTCGATTAAACATATACAAAAAGAAGATGCAACTGAGTTCGATAATTACCAGTATCGTACAAAGAAGAGAAGATGACGAAGGAAAAGATCAACAGCAACTGACGAAGGAACACAAACAGTCTAGTCTCTGAAAAAGTTTGCCTCACAATTTTCCCGCATATAAGAAGTAAACAAAGGGCAAAATAGTCTTTTCAAAATATTTTTAATAAAGTAGTGGCTATTTTTGCTCAGCATTAGAATTGGTGGATAAAAAATAAACACGCAAATTTTACAAAAAAACAATTGCTTGGTTTGGGCTTCTGTTTTGGATGACCCAAGCCTGGAGGCCTCAGACCATACCAAATGGGCCAGATAGTGGATTTTGGGCCTCTTTCAATTGAATATCAATACTCTTTCAAAGGCTCGAGCAGGATTTTCTAGACAGTATACATAGATTATGTATTAATTATATATATACATATATATAGTGTACATAAATTATAGATATATCTACCGGTAATTTTTAGTTTAAATGACTAAGTTGGCGGCTATTTAGGTTAACTCAATTTTTTGCATAAATGAAACCTTATTAAATCAGATTGAATAAGATAAGTTTGATTGCATAAAATTGAAAGAAACGTACAACTTTAAAGAAGTAGCAAGATTAATTTGGTTGGAACATGTTTCTACGGTAGTTAGATTAATTCTTCTATTATATACTTTATTTACCGCGCCAAATTACATTATACCCAGCCAATATCAAGCATGATACAACATACTAGACCAATATGATTCGACTTACAAGTTCCATTGGTGTACCATTTGATCTGACGTATCGTTATAGGTCGTGTTCGAGTCATGATAGCAACCTTAATGCTATGCAATAACAAAATACTTATAAATAGTTATATACGATTTGGCTGAATTAAAAGATCTCGATTCTAAATAAACTACAAGTTTAGCTGCTTCATTTTTGTTATACCATTGGCATTGTATTATTACTAAAGTTTGGGACAAATATACCCAACAAAATAAGAACTTTTCTCGTTCTTATCATCTTTTTACTTCAATTTATTTTTAATTACGATGTCACTGTCCTTTTACATAATTACTGATTTTTAGCCTCCACCCTCAGTAATAAAATATTGAACTTTCGCACAACAAATGGAAAATGACAATAATATCTGCAGCTAATTTAGAATAGAAGAAAACACTGTATATGGAAAACGAGTACAACTCTCTTTATTATAGAACACAACCATATATAGCTGGTAGCCATTAATGTACATTATTACTATGATTTTCAAAATTTCATCATAATCTGGCACATTATGGGGCCAATTTCTAGGCCCTTCAGACGAATCTAGGATTTAAATTTATAGATTGAGTATTTTAATCGTTTTAAATTACTAGGTTCTAAACTAATAATTTATACATATTAAATAAAAAAATTTACTATAAATACAAAATTTGGATTAAAGTTACTTAATTCGCCCGACCCGTGACTTAATCCCTGGCTCCACCCCTGTCTTCAGGTGCTATTCTCTTGACTCCTGTTAGCTTCGAAGATTAATTATTTTTAATATTATTAATTTTAATAAGTTGGAAAATGTAACAAATTCATAGTGGATGAGCTAACCTTTTATAATTAACTTAAAGCCGCCCTCTAAAAGAAAATAAAGAAGTAAATTAACCTAATATATTCTTAATTATTATTCTAACTGTCTCCCTCTAATCAAATAGATATTTAAATGTAAATGATTAAGTCTAACACTTGCTTTGATCTAAACTAAAGTTTGTTTGCCAGTTGCCATGCAATAAGGTGGTTTGACGTCGATGGATGTTTTTATGATGACGTTTAATAAAAAATGAGTGAAAATCATTTATATCCCTTAAGTTTATTCTAAAAATCAAAATCATCCATCAACTTTGAACAATTATCATTTTCATCCTTTCATCTTATACAATATCTATTTTACCCTTGACATTTTCAATTCTCTATATATGTAATACTTTTTATATTATTTAAATATTTTCTATGCTGGTATTTATTCATAAGTTAATAATAGTATAACTTATTATATAATTTAATCTTAGTTCACAAACATTATTGATGAATTAATTATATTATGAATTCATTAATTATAATATTATATTGCTAGTGTAATATTATTATTATATTTATCATTATTTTAATATTATGTATATTAAGATGCATATAATATATGTCGGGGTGTGTGTGATTTTAAGTTCCACTATTTTTATTATTCTCTATGTGTATATAAATTTCTAAGTTTTGATTGTTATTACCAGCATTGTACAATTTATAAAATTTCCGCTCTCTTTTATTCTCAATTTTGTAAATATATTGTTTGCTATTAATAAAATTATCAATACGAGTAAATTATTTATTGTAATTTTTTTATTTTCTCATTTATTTCACTATTGTACATCATTACTTATATGCTTGACTTCTACTTTTTACTTTTTTTGGTTTCGAATTTTTTTTTTTAGTTTGTCTACAGGTAAGTCGATAAGATAAATTAAAATTAAAATATCATTATATTAAAGAATACATATAAGAGATAAAAATTATAGAGGGTACAATATGCATTTAAGAAGTAACCTTTGTTAATGGGAGTAGAATGATATATGTTTCAAAGTTGGAGGATGAGTATGATTTTAAAGCAAACTTGAGGATGTACACGATTTTCAACCAATAAAAATAGAATTAAAATTAAATTAAATTGCAACGAGATCCTCCTTTTTGGCATTTTATGAGAAGGAATCTAATGTGCAATTTCTGATATTTCCCTAATAAAGCTGTCCATAATAAAGCAACAACCACTCTCAACATTTAACAATGAAAAAGAAGGAAGAAGAAAAAAATGTAGGGTCCATATTTTCTTCCCAAAAGGAATTCCTGAATTCTTTTATAGTTTTATCTTATGATCACTGCTCTTTTATTATCATCTTATCTTCTTCTTTTTTAAAAGATTTAGAGTTGCGTTTGGAAATAAAATTCAGTTTGGGTTGGTTTTGAAGTTTTGTGAGTGATTTAATGAAATTTTTGAAAAATAACTATTTTGGAGTTCTTTAAATTTTCGAAAATTTTTAAAATGCATCTTCAAGTGAAAATCGGAAATTTTATGATCAAACTGATTTTGAAAAAAAGTAAAATATTTTTCGAAAAGGGAAAAAAAAATTATGTCCAAACGGGCTCTTAGTAATGAGCCTCAACAAGTTTTAAAAATGACAATAATTTCAGAAATATTGATTTCTTCTGTAACTACAATTTCTTCCTCAAGTATTCATAAATAAAAAGTATTTTAATTTGTACCATCATAAAAAAGAGAAGCGACCGTTCTTTTAGGAGATGTGGTGGGATGGACGAAATTCATCCACTCTTAATCATAAGTTTGGTTCGAGCTTTGAAAAATAAAAAAATACTAATAAAGAACATTTTCGATCCTTGAATAGATTCTACATAGCGTAAATCAAACTCATCAACTCACATCGTCGATCCCCCGGCCCAAAACCACCAGACATCAACGTTAATCCACCACATTGTTTCATCATGCATCCATTCTCTTCATCTTCAACACCATCACCCTCATCACTACCCAACTCATCCGTCATCTCTTATGGTAACATGAACATTGACACTCCTGAATCCCAATCAGATTCTTCTAAGTTTGTCAACAAACCATACCTTAACACACTCACCTCTCATAACATTCCATCTTCAAAGCCTAACCAATCTTACTCCTTAAACACTCGCCTAGATATCACAGATGAAATGGAGGCTCCTACCGACCCCTCCATTTTTATCCCACTCTCACTAGAAGAGAAAAATAGAATTTATGCTCCATGGCAACATGCAGTTATTATTAAGGTGTATGGACGTAAGATTGGACACCAAATACTTAGACAAAAGAATTATGCACTATGTAAACCAACTGAAAATCTACCCTTTACAGAGTTAGGTTATGATTTCTTTCTCATCAAATTTCAAAAGGAGGAAAATAAGATTCATGCTTTGCAGGATGGACCTTGGTTTATCTTAAATCATTTTTTCTCCATTCGTCAATGGGAACCAAAATTCATGGCTTCAGAAACGAAAATCACATACTCCGCCATCTGGTTGCATCTCCCTGAATTACCTACTGAATTTTATGACCCTCAAATTCTTCAGTAACTGGGAAATAAAATAGGTAAATTACTGACTGTTGATACTTACACTTCTTCAACCACAAGAGGAAGATATGCAAGGCTATGTGTTGAAGTCTCTTTGGATCAACCATTATGAACACACATTTATATCGGGAACCACAAGCAAAATATCCTTTATGAATGATTAAATATGCTATGCATCAAGTGTGGTCGAATGGGACATAACCAAAGAACAAGCACTTATCAAATCCAGGAAAACAATCCCACAGAATTATCTTCAATAAACCAGTCTAACACTACAAACCCTACTTCTTCGACATTCCCATCTCCATCTACTGAATAATGGAAAATTGTTCAATTTTCAAGGAAATCAATCCTGAAAACAACCCAAACCAAACCAAACAACCTCCAGTCAGTGCCAGCTTCCTTTTCTCATTATTCTCAACCATCATGTGAGCATGTGAATAGCATAGACCTGTCAACCACACCTAACACATTATCTTTCACTAATCTAACTATTAATAGTACTAACCCTACTATTAATCATAATACTAATACTAAACTTTCTCCATCACCTACTCTCACTACTAATAAATTTGCTTCCCTATTTGCTAATGAATCCACTACCGAAAAATCCTCTACTAATCTTATTGAGAATAACGAATTAACCCCTTTAATTACCAATCAAGTTCTCTCAGGAAAAATTACCCACGCGGCCCAATTAGAACACCCACAAACCCCAACACCTATCATACCCCATGCACAAAGACACGATACCCACCCCACATGCAAGGCCTATTACAACACTCAACCACATCCGACTCAGCACCCCCACATGACCTACACCACAACCTACACACTCATCAAACACTTCCTGCAAATGACGGCGTACCCTCCCCAACCATCAACCCTACTGTGTCTCCCATGCAAATAGATAATGATGATCTCTCCACTTCTACCATTCGAAAACTCTATCTCAGTATAACACACAAACTCCAAATCCATCAATCCAACCACCTTTATCCACCACTGATATAGCTTTCCCTATAGACCAAGCTTCAATTCCGGTACAAAGCATTTTTAATCACTTACCACTTCCTTTAAAAGATGTTTCCACACAACCTCAATCACCTACGCAGACAATACAACAGCACCAACAAGCAGAATATTCATCGTTTACACCACCATTAAACTCCCTACTCACTTCCTCCCTCACATCTAATAATGGATCCAAATACAATTATCTACACTGCTCAAACACCACATGCACCGATAAATCCAGCATCTTGGCTCAAGACAGGCCTTCAGAATCATGCTCTCACCTTCACATGGAGGTCAACAACCAAGAAGCGACAATTCTCATCAATAGCCCGAGGGATCTTGCGCAAATAGTAGCGGAGGGCATGACCCTAGGGACGAATATCTTTGGCATGTACCATTGGTCTATGATGCAAGCCCCTTATCTTGCACCATACCACCCCCTACATCTCCCAACTCCAATCTGGGATCCAACCCATCTACACTCTCATCCTTATTCAAATGACTTTTTACCCAACTCACAGTCCTACCACACCATGGATACAACCCCACACAGTTCCATAGACACACACACCACTATTGGAACCCGTTACACCTCCAATTCCCTCACCACCGCAGTCACCACCAAACCATCCCAATCAACTCGCACAAAACACGGCATTTCAGGAAGAACTCGAAGCAGCAACAGCCTACAACAGGGAAACCCACCCCGTTCATGCATGGCTAGATGGAATCAAGGTATTTGTCCAGAAGGAGGAGTACGAAAGAAAAATATACATAAGGTGCCCTCCAAATATAATGACAACATCCTTTCGTATAAGGCCCAAAACAAATCCAGATGTAGGGAAGTATGCAATGCTTATACTGCCAACATTACGTCTACGTCCGGGGGAGACTAACAGCACCCTGAGGAATACAAGGAGCAGCCAACTGCTCGACCCAAACAATAGCCATATGAATTTCATTATTTGGAATTGTAGAGGAGCTCAATCAACTGATTTTCGACGTAATTTTCGATCACTCCTTGATTACAATCGCCATTCTTTGGTTGTTTTACTAGAAACACATTGTCAAGACCATCAAGCTATGAAGGAAGACTTTAATTTCACTGGCATGATAGAAGTGGCTGCTACAGTCCAGTCGGGAGGTATTGTTACTTTATGTCTTTCTGATGTACTTATTGTTGAACCAGTGGCAATCACTACCCAAAAACTCCACTGCCATATTCAGGTACACCCCTTTACTTTTAAGTGGTTATTTACTGCCATATATGCTAGCACTGAGTTAGGTAATTGACAGACTCTATGTCAAAACCTTATGTGTGTGTATGATAATTACAAGGGTCCATGGATTATAGCTGGGGACTTTAATGAAATAACTCATGCAAATGATAAATTTGGTGGCCTCCAAATTAATAATTCACGCTCTAATAAATTTTTGGACTCTATCAACTACTGTCACCTTACTGATTTAAGTTACAAAGGAAGACGTTATACTTTGACAAATGGTCGTCATAATAAATATAATATTCTTGAACGTATTGATCGTATTATAGCAAATTATGAATGGATAAGTCAATACCATGAGGCACTTGTCACATGTCACGACCCCAAATCCTAACTGGTCGTGATGGCACCTATCGTGGTACTAGGCTAGCCAATATCACATAATTACACATTCTTTTAATAAAATATCTCAAATATCAATAATAACAAGCATAAATCTTCTAAGTCATGACAACTATAATATAATCTAACGGTCTAAACTATGCCCCATAACTGGAGTCAACTGATCATGAGAATCTAAGAATAAACTAACAATGCTAATGTCACAAAAATAACATATCATGACAAAATGCTAAATACTATATGAAGAAGGGAAATGGGGAAGCTACGGACGCTGGACAACTACCTTGAAATCCCGTAAGCTGACGATGAACGAACTTTGATGACTAATGCTCAGAACCAGTACCTGGATCTGCACACAGAGGTGTAGGGAGTAATGATGAGTATGCTTACTCAGTAGTAATGAAAATAAATCAAGTCTGAAGATTAAGAAACACACAGCACAAATACACCAATTCACAAATAGCAAAAACACAGAGTCTGAGTAAAGTATATATTTAATACATAAGCTTGAAAACCAATTTCCATAAAAATCCTTTGAACAAGTATATTTTCAAATGTTTCTCAGTAAAACTCCCAAAAATATCAGTATAGAAGGCTGAAGTGAATCATAATCAAAACTCAGTAAATATATCATCGTAACCGCCCCTTGGGCCAAATCATCACTCATAAATAGTCACTCAGCACCTTACCATGACTCAGTAATAGTCACTCAGCACCTCACAGTCACTCATACCTCCCAATCACTCGTCACTCGCACTTAGTAGGTACCTGCACTCACTGGGGGTGTACAGACTCCGGAGGGGCTCCTACAGCCCAAGCGCTATACATAAGCCAAATCGTGGCATCAATCATCTCTCAGGCACTCGGCCTCTCTCATATCATAAATATCCTCAAAATATTTGCCCTCGCCCTCACTCATTCAAACACTCTCAACATGCCACTCGGGCCATATATAAACGGGGTTCTCAACCCAAAACAATGTTTCATTTCAAGAAATAATATCAGTAACTCAGAGTGCCAAAACAATTTATCAAGAAAGACTGAGTGTAAAATCATAATATAATAAGTGAGGAATATCAGGAAAATAGCCCCCAAGGGATTAAAACAGATCGGCACTAGGCCCCAAACATGGCTTACAACCCAATTATAACAAATCATAGTAATACTATAAAATATATGCTTTAAAAGCGGTTTCGCAACTCAATAGTTGCCTAAAAAGGAACATATTTCCAAATTTCCAATTCGTGCACGCCCCACACTCGTCATCTAGTGTGTGCGTCACTCCAAAATCGTGAAAGGATGTAAAGTCCGGGGTTTCATACCCTCAGAACGGGATTTAAAGACATTACTTACCTCAAATTAGTCCGAAAAGCTACTTCGCAACACGTTTGCCCCTCGAATCAACTTCCGAGTGCTCCAAATCTACCAAGTTCAGATCTTTAACATCAAAATATGCTAGGGGAATGAAACCCAATCGAAAAATATCGACTTTATGCACAAAACCCGAAATTAGCCAAAACCCGACCCCCAGGCCCACGTCTCGGAACTCGACAAACTTTATACCAAAATGATCCTCATCATCTCACGAGTCCGTACATATAAAGAACTCTGAAATTGGAGTCTGATTGACCCCTCAAATCACCTCGAAAAGGCCTCTTAAACTCAAGCCCTAGTTTCACCTTCTTCCACTGATTTTCCCTAATTAAACATTGTTAATTTAGTCCTTAATCACATATAATCGAGTTATGGGGTCCAAAATCCTTATCTCAATGAAGAACAATCGTTTGTCCTCTTCAAAATTGCTCCAAAATCTCTATTCCCGTTCAAAAATGGAAGGGTCGATGATGGGTTTAATATATACTGCCCAGTGATTCCTTAATCGCGATCGCGGAAAGACCCTCGCGATCGCGAAGACCAAACTCTTTGCCTCCCATCTTTACTCAATGCGAACGTAAACTTAACTCGCGCGATCACAAAGCTCCGATTCCCTGACCAATGTGATCGCGTACAACCTCACGCGGCCGCGATGACCAATTGCCAAAACTCACGCACCCCCCTTTATTCTACGCGATCGCACAATAAACCACGCGATCGCACTACTCAAGCCTGCCTAACCTATGTGATCGCGACCCTTTTTATGCGATCGCATAGAGCAAATCTGCCTGCCTCAGTCTAACCCTATGAGATTGCATATACACCTACGCAATCGCAATGAAGAAACTTCAGCTGTGAAAACACCAGAAAAACTAGCAACTATTCAAAGACCAAAAGTGCTCGTTTGAGCATCCGAAATTCACTCGAGGCCCTCGGGACCTCAACCAAACCTACCAACATATTCCATAACATCATTCAAACTTATTCGAGCCCTCGAAACACCAAAAATAACGTCGAAACACCAAAACCACATCAAGTTCAAGCCTATGAACTTTGAAATTTCTAAATTCCACCAACGATGCTGAAACCAACAAAAACACATCTGATTGACCTGAAAGTTTGCACACATATACAAAAACTAAAAACTATCCTGGTAGCATTTTCTTGCACAATCTGGAACATCAATTAAGGACGGAATTCAATCATCTACATAAGCTTGAGGAGGACTTTTGAAAATTAAAGTCCCGTATAAATTGGTTAAATAATGTTGATCCAAACACCAATTTTTTCCATCTCACAACTCTAAATCGTCGAAGACATAATCGTATAATTGCGTTACAAGATCAAGGGGAAAATTGGATAACTGATCCACATATCATTAAGAATAACATTACAAATTATTACCACACTCTTTTCACAAAACAAGAAACTGCTTCTACTACAAAAAAATACAATACAGCCTTCCAATGTATTAACTCACGAGGAACCTTTTTGCTTAACTAAACCCTTACAAGATTATGAAATTATCAATGAAATTCACTCCTTTAAACCTTTAAAAGCTCTTGGACCAGATGGTCTACACCCTTTTTTCTATAAAAATATTGGGACATTATAGGCAACTCCGTCAAATATTTTTGTCACAGTTTTTCTTGACCATCAAATCAACCCTATTATTAATACTACTCACATTTGACTGATTCCTAAAAATAGTCATGCTTCTTCCATATCTCAATATCGACCCATCAACCTTTGTAATACTATTTACAAGATTATCACAAAAATAATCGTCAATAGACTAAAACCTATCATGGAACATATTATTCATCCAACTCAATCTAGTTTCCAGAAAAATATAAGAGTTGCAGATAATGCCCTTATTGTCTAGAAAATCATTACAAGATTTCAAAAAAAGAAGGGAAACAATTTAAATATGCTTCTCAAATTGGACCTTGAAAAGGCCTTCGACAAATTAGAATGGTCGTTCATACATAATACTTTAATCACCCTAAATTTTCCTCCAACTTTTACTAAATTAATTATGTCTTGCATAACAACTACTTCTACTTCCATTATTATTAATGGAAACCCTATAGATTATTTCACACCCACGAGAGGCATAAGGCAGGGAGACCCTTTATCACCTTATTTGTTTATTCTCTGCCTTGAAATGCTTTCACGTAAAATAAATACAACAGTTGATTACCATACTTGGGTACCACTCCCCCTTGCTAAAAAGGGACCTCAGCTATCTCACTTATTTTTTGCTGACGATATTATTCTCACAACAAAAAATTACAGCCAACGCTTATCAATCAGTTGTAGATACTATTACTCACTTTACACATCACTCCGGACAAACTATCAACTTTGATAAATAAAAAAAACTTTCTCTGCACAACCAATATACGAACATTTGTATTACAACTCTTCCATATGAATTAAGAAAAAAGTTTTGGTAGATATTTAGGGTTCCCTACCTTTATCCAGAAACCATCAAAAAGGGATTACCAATTCTTACTTGAAAATTTCAAAACTAAATTAGCAGGTTAAAAAATAAATTTTCTATCAAAAGCGGGAAGGACAACATTAATTCGTTCTACTTTAAACCACCTTCCTAATCACCTTATGCAATACATTAAAATTCCTAATTCTATATTGTCCTACCTCACTCGCTACCAACGAAATTTTCTCTGGGGTACAACTCCACAAAAAAAAAATTACATCTAAAGTGGACTACTATAACACAAACTTTAGATCAAGGGGGCCTAGGGATACAAAACCTAGCTACAAAGAATCAAGCCTTACATGCAGGTCTTGCATGAAGACTGTTTCAAAATCCTCATCAACTCTGGGCACAGGTGCTCCTACTTTACGACCACCACACTTAATCAAAACATATGTCTACTTGGCGAAATATTATGCGTGGATGGTCCTATTGCCGTTTAGGATATAAATGGAATCTTACTACTGGTCAGCATGTCAAATTTTGGTCTGATCCTTGGATTAAACCAAATTCTACAATTCGCACTTCCATAACTGGACCTCTCCCGCGTCATGAGGAGCAAAAACTTGTCTCTGACTACTACTACAATCACAAATGGCATTTTGAGAAATTTCCTTTCATACTACCAACTCACCTACAAACCACTCTCACAAATATTATATGTCTCTCTCACCCATAACCTATTGACGAGCGTATAACGTATATAAAATTTTAACTCGTACTCTGTCAAATAATAGTATAGAAAGATGTCGAACCCACAGAGATTGGTTTATCTATCCTACAGACGTTTCTTGTTTTAATTACTATTTGAGAAAATCAGAAAGAGTTGGGTTGTAAACTAACTAACTAAAAATGCATGAATAGAGCAAATAAAAAATATTTTGTCTTTTACAAATATAATAAAAAGGTGTTGGGATCTTGACTTCACTTAATATTTCTATTATATTGTAGAATTATTATTCCTCAATTTCTATTTCTCAAAAATGTATAAATGCCTCTCACGATTACAAATATATATTATTACTCAAGTTGAATAATTAATTGCACTCCTCTCGGTTATAAAAATTAATTTTCAACATAGTAATACTAAAGAACCAGAAATATATGATTGAACTAAAACATGCTCTTATTAGTAAGTCCCTTTCGGTTACCCTACTTGTTATAACTGATTATTACACTATTCGCCTCTCTCGATTACAAATAAATGTAAAATTAGTTATAACATAAAAGAGATAGATGTTACTGAATAAATATTAACATATATCAATACTACACTTAACTATATTATTTCTTCCGCCTCTCTCGATTACAGAATTAATAAATAGTTAATATGTAGTACAAGATAGATAGATGTTAATAAATTAAACAACGTCTAACTGTAAAAGCAGATAAAAGTTAAATAAATTTTAGCTCAAGCATGTGAATGTGAGGAATAATATCTACTATTATATAGAAATATTAAGATCCATCTTTCTCCCAACACAAGAAAAGTTACTCCATACTGGAATTAGTACTAACAATGAAAATATTCTTGTCCATTAAATAAGAAAATAGAAAGAATATTCGAGAAGAATAATCCCCCCTATTTAATTAAAAGCAGGAACTAGAGTAATTTCCTACACTGAAATTTATTTATAAACAATAATTAAACCACTATTGTGATTTAAAGGAAAAGATAACTCGATACTAGTGAAAGAAATAAAACTGAGAAGTTTAAAAATTTGGATTCAGACTTCTCGCTCAAAGCTTTCTCTCTTGTCTGCCTCTCTCTTCCTTGATCAGCAACGTCTTCTTATATAAGAAAATTTTATGATGACATCTCGATTTGGTTCTAGATTTCATCATGGCAAATTTAGATTTCACATTTGCAGAGAATTCATTTCTTTAAATTTAGATTTCGTCGATTTCATCATGACAAATCTAGATTTCATATTTGCAGATATGAGAATCCGTAAGTTTTGGTTTAGATTTCGTCGATTTCATCATGTCAAATCTAAACTTGGTGCATTGTCACGGTAATAATGAATAATAGCTCGATTTCACACTTCTTTGTTATATCTTACTTGAATATTTGATTTTTTTTTTGCACACGACAATTCTTCTATAATTATTCCTGCAAAATAAAGTATAAAATATGGAAAACATGATAATTTATATATTTTTATGAGAAAAATTATGTGGTTAATATCAGATAAAATGTACTTATCACCTATGATCAAATTTACTGAGCTCTTATAACAAATGGTATTTTCTCTGTAAAATCTTTCAACACTGCTCTAACGAATACCACAACTTCACAATACTCCTACAAGTGGATTTGGAAACTCCCCATTCCACCAAAAATATCCTTTTTTCTCTGGTTACTATGCCATAACAGACTCCCAACGGCTGTGTACCTTTCACGATTAGGTATCCTCAATTCGCCTATATGTCCACAGTGTCATATGGCTCCGGAAACAATCATCCATCTCTTTCTAGAATGCCCTAATGCAATTCAGGTATAGGTTGTCCTCAACTTCTCATTTGCACCTCAGAGTTATACTATATCACAAACTGATAATATACATTGGTTATACCAATTTATCCATACACCATTACCATCCAGTCCTCATAAAATTCTGTCTACAACACTTTTACCGCACTATGGCATCTTGGATTCTACGGAACAAGAACACTCTAGATCATCAAAGAACTTCTTTAAATATTCTCCTTATACTAAATATGGCAGCTGGATATTATTTTTTAACGGATCAAAAATTAAATAACATATCTGTAACACCTCTATACATCAAATGACATCCACCAAATGCTACTAACTACAAACTAAACATTGATGGGTCTTGCTCATCTACCAAGCAAAAATATGGTATTGGTGGAGTTTTTCGAAACCACCAAGGCAACTGGATCATGGGATTTGCAGGCAAATCCAACCAGGTACAAGTGTTCATACAAAACTCCTTGCACTACTCATGGGGCTGAAACTTGCTGTGCAACAGCATCTCAAACCCATCATTATTGAGACAGATGCACATGAAATCATCGGTATGTTTAAATCAATTACTATGCACTACACTAATATCATTAACGATGGCAGGTTGTTACTCCTACAGCTGGATAGCCCTCCTATACAATATATCTACAGAGAGCAAAATTGTGTTGCAGATAGTTTAGCCAAACATGGAGTCATGCATGCACAGGAGAGCTGCATACTTTTTGGGAGACCACCATCTTTTACAGAGCCTTCTTACCACCGAGATCATAACGGCACATTACAAAGGAGGCTCGTTAAATTAAACTCCAGCAACTCAACACAACCGCTCTCTGCTACAACTACTTTGTGTAATAGTAGTGTTCTATTTTACTAATAGTAGTGTTCTATCTAGTACTAACTATCTTTCTAGTAATGATTCCCATACGGGGGTTTTTATAGTAAACTCTAGCTTAATAACTACGATGCCTCTCATGCATCTTGTAAAATGTACTCATGTACCTGTTTAATTCCCTATAATATAAGTACGTCTTTTCGACCAAAACAAAAACAAATTTAATCATACCAGTGGATTTCGAACTCCAAACGATTAAAACAATAAACATATTCGAACAGACGTGTTATAACATATGCAAAAGAAGTCCAACAGGGGGGGAGGGGGGCTAAGACAATCAAAATGTTCTTACTACAAGAAATAAAACAAATTAAGCTACAAAAACTAGCCTCTGACATTTTCATTTTCATCTTTTTCTATATTAATTCGCTTTGTATTTGGGGTCCCCTATTAAACTTAGAAAAAACGCAGATGCCAATTGAGAAAAGACATAAAATATTATAAATATTATGGATGTAATTAGTGGCGGAGCCAGAATTTTCATTAAGGGGTGTCAAAATATATAAAAGTAAATATAACAAAAAATTAATGGAAGCCAATACATAATATATATACATATAAAATTTTCTTTTTATCTACTTACACACTTTATTTATCTCGCGAAGGGTATCATTTGACACCCTTATTATAAGGTGGCTCTGAATGCAACTCACATAGAAATAAACTAAGGCATAAGGTGACATGATCCAAAATCATGCAATGAATCAAGAAGAAAAGACAAGAGAAATGACATTGGAGCAACTTAGTGTAAGGATTGTTCTTCACCAGCTTGGCACAACCGTAACCACAAATGCATCATCACTTTTTATTAATTTGGAAAGATGGTTGGGTTTGACTTTTTTTTTTAGGGTTCTTTTAAAATATTAGTAATTCGTAGGTCACTCGTGCCTTGCAAAATTATATAAGCTAGCTCCCACTGACCTAAGGCACAAGGCAATAAAAATAATGAAAGAAAAAATTATGTCAACGCACCATTATAAATCACTTCAAGAACTATAAACAACTTATAGTATTATATATGTGAGTTTTGATTTTATACATTTGAAAATATTTACACAACCAGATCACTTATTAAGTAATTAAAAAAATAAGAAAATTTGTATGATAATTTGACAAATAATAATTAACTCTTGTTTCACATATTAAATACAGTGTATATAATTTTAATAATTCATATGTTAGTGTACGTGATTATATATTAGTTAGAAGATGAGTTAGTATGAGATTTTCTTTCTTTTTATTTTGTTTATTTTAAGAAAGTCAGCATGAGGTTTCTACAAATGGTGAGTCAAACATATATTGAATTGCAAAAAGAAAGTCAAACCTATTTGTAAGGAAAAAGTCAATCTTATAGGTCCTATGATCGACGATTGTGAGCACCTGTTGAGATAAGTGAAACGTTAGCGTTAGTAAATTATTATATTTGAGTAGTATTACAATTAACAACTAAGTCTAAATCTCAAACAGCTATACCTTGGATACATTGTATATATATGAAATTCTCCTCTTGTTATAAGATAGAAATGTAATAACATATCGATATCATAGGTATCTCGTGCGGGGGGCTAGGTGGGCGGAAGGAAGTTCAGACGAACTCCCTAAAAAATTACACTATATATATATATATATAACAGCTATTCCCTGGATACATTGTATATATATGAAATTCTCCTCTTGTTATAAGATAGAAATGTAATAACATATCGATATCATAGGTATCTCGTGCGGGGGGCTAGGTGGGCGGAAGGAAGTTCAGACGAACTCCCTAAAAAATTACACTATATATATATATATATAACAGCTATTCCCTGGATACATTGTATATATATGAAATTCTCCTCTTGTTATAAGATAGAAATGTAATAACATATCAATATCATAGGTATCTCGTGCGGGGGGCTAGGTGGGCGGAAGGAAGTTCAGACGAACTCCCTAAAATATTAACTATATATATATATATATATAACAGCTATACCCTGGATACATTGTATATATGAAATTATCCTCTTGTTATAAGATAGAAATGTAATAATATATCGAAATCATAGGTATCTCGTGTAGGGGGGCTAGGTGGGCGGAAGGAAGTTCAGACGAACTCCCTAAAAAATTACACTATATATATATATATAATGTATCTTGTTAGCTAGGTTCTTTGCGTGTTTACTTCTTTTTTTTAATTCTCTTTATGAAAATTCTGTTTCTATCACTGATCTCGTGCCACATGTAAATAAACTAAATAAGTTCGTATAGTACTGTCCGAGGGAAGTAGTTGAGGAGCTAAATATTTGGAACAGCAGGAGAAATAAATAAATTAAATAGTGGTTATGAGTAGGAGGGCACAAATTAAAGTCAGACCCTAATTAATTGAGGCAAAAGGTCTAAACCACGAATAGGGCTTCGATATCCAATTAATTAATTTGAGAAGTCTTGTGAATTTAATATATAGTGGGGACTTCATATACTAGACTTATTAGATACTATTATTTCAGTAAGACATGCGTGAAAGAAGTTAATAATTAAAATATCAAGAAAATAGTTGTACTGCATGGATAAGTTTAATTAGCAAATGAATTCATGATATGTATATTATCATGAATCATGATTAGTTGATAGATATTATCGCTATAATTAATTATATTGTGATATTATAGTTAAATTTACTGGAGTAACAATAAAATTGTGGCCTATAAGTCAAAGATTTGAGCCGTGCAAATAAAACTGTACTTACATTAAGTAGGTTGTCTGCATCACACCTTTTGGGGTGCGGTCCTTCTCGTGACCCTATGTGAACGGGAATACATTGTGCGCCGAACTTTTTTTTTTTTTTTTTTTTTTGGTGCAAGTATTTTTTAAGACCGAGCTGTACTAGCTAAGGAAATTTTAAAAAAAAAGTAGTAAAGGAAACAAAAATAGTCGTAGGTTGTAAAAGATAGGGGTGCAAAAAGGCTAAGGTTTTGGGGTATTAGGTCAATGTGGATGAGAAACTGGCGGATAGGAAAGAATGGTGTTCTATACAATTTCAAAGGTCATTTTATTTTAACTGATGATCTGAATTTGACGTTGTTGTTTTTTTTTTGTTTTTGTTTGAGAATAATTTGACGTTGTTGGAAAAAGATGAACCATGAAATTACAAGAGACATGTGATACATTTTGTCGTATTAGTTTACAGTAACACTGTTAACAAAAGAGTTCTCAAAGGTATTATGACACATTTCGAATATAATGAATTAGCACAACAACAAAAAACAAAATATAATTTCATAAGTGTGATTTGGAAAAGAGATCATACACGTACCTTGTGAAGGTAGAGACACTGTTTCTGATAAATTCTGGGCTCAAAAAAAAATGACAAAAGAATCCGTAACAACAAACAGTAACAACAACAAAAATAAAATGATAAGGAAACCGAATAGAAAAAAAACGATAAAAATCTGAGTATAAGAGAATACAAGAATAATACTAGTACTAGTGGGAATAATTTCTTGATTTTCATGTTGAAAACGGGTAGTAAGTATTTGATCGCATAATTTAGGTACACACAAAGGTGAATTCAGAAATTTAAATTTTTAGGTTTCTACAGAAATCTTAAGTTAATACACAATGCTGGATTAATGGAGTTCCAAGTTATATATTGTTATACATATAATGAAATTTTCGATACAAATATCGGATCTAAACAAAAATTACTGAGTTCATGGGAATCCGTAACTAATGCGCTGAATTCGCCCGTGGGTACACACAAGCTGACCCGAAATAAAAGATAGAATGTTCATGATTTCAAATCAATTATTTTGCTTAAGCTCTTCAAAATGTTCTGTTTTCTTCTGAATTTGCTGTTGTCAGTGTGAACATTGCTAGAAAATTGTAAAAAGAAAATCGTAGAAGAACCACTTGCATTTTATTTTACTTCGTATGTCCATATTTACGTGCAAGCATAAAAGATAAGGCAGAAAATATCTTAATGGAACTTCCAAATATTTTCCTTCTCTAAAATAAATAAAAAAAATACGCGTAAAAAGTTAAAAAAAATAAAAGAAAATACGTTTTAAATAGAGAGGCTTCCTTTTGATTGGTTGGTCGGTTTGTTTGACGTAGTCATAGACCTGCTCTCTATCGTCCAAAAATGCATGAGATTAACACACGCTTATACCCAATAACATCACTTCTATTCATTTCATTCTTTCCTTTTTTCTATTCATTTCATTCATCCATATTAACAATGCTCTTTTCATTTTACACGACTTATTGGTTTTATTATTATTATTATTATTATTATTATTATTATTATTATTATGTCTTAGATACCATGATATATAATGCAATCAGAGTTCACCCAATGTACAAAAGGATACCTAATTTGGATAAGAATGAGACGATGCTTTTTCACCGCGGTAAGTTATAGTATAAACATAGTTCTCATTATTTTACAAGCGATAATAAGTGCCTTTAGATGAAATTTAACACTAAATCATGATAAGTTAGGGCTTTTTCTTTTGATAAAATAGTCTCTTGACCTCTTAAACTTGCACCCAATTACCAACTTGGTAAACAAACTTATAATTTTCTCATTTGAACATTTTAACTTGACAGAATGAATACTAATAAACACATCCAACCGAGTGTGTATATCAATTACGCTGACATGTCAAACACGTCATGTGCTATACCATTTATTGCTTGACATCTGTTATTTGTGAGTCCTGCTTTTAAAATTAATTTATCAAAATTTCATTTTATTTTTTATTTTCTTCTCCGCTCAAACACCTCCTCCTCCTCCTCCCCCCCT